>JAVHLV010000451.1:0-43559 GCA_036785495.1 Colletotrichum neosansevieriae
AAAGGTACTAGAAACTAGCTTTCTCTTATTATTAATAATATAGAAAGCTCTATAATTATCTAGAATAATACTATTAGAGAGAGTATATAGTTTCTTAAAGAATATAAATACTATAGAATAAACTTAGATTACTTAGCTTTTATTTTTAAAAAAGCTTTAATTAATAATATAGTAGGAAATATTATTAGGAAGTTACTCTTTATTATTAATACTACTTCTATTACTATATCTACTCTAGCTACTACTATAGTATCTATTATAGCTATAGTTAGATAAGTACTAATTACTTTTCTAAGACTTCTTTATAATCTACTCTATATATATAAGGTTATTATAGATATAGCTTTATTATAGAGATATAACTATCTTCTATATATACTATACTTTATTCTTTAGTATTTTATAATCCTTAAAGCTATCTTTTAATAAGTCTATAAATACTTATTAAATATAGCTATAGTTTTATAGAGTCTATCTATAGTATTATCTATAAAGATAACTAGAGATCTTATTAAGTATTACTACTAAAAAGAAAGTATTTAAAGCAGTTTATAAAGCTTAAAGTAGATTCTCTAAGTTAGAGCAGTCTATAAAAGTAATATATACTCTAAGTAATTTATTAAAATCCTTAGTAGAAGCTAGCTTACTATAAATCTTAGTAATAAAGATAATTCTAAGCTCTTTAAGTAAGAAATAAGGTATTTTAATCTTTTCTACTTAAGTAACTAAATCTAGCTAGTTTTAAGCCTAAGTAGAAGCTATTTTATAGTATATTACCTTAAGAAAAGTGTGTTTACTATAGCTTCTCTTAGTATTAGTAATATTCTAGCTTACTACTAACTTATAGAAATAGTGTTACTCTCTATACTATTTAGTAAGTTAAGTAGTATACTTAGTATACTTTAGAATATCTTTATAATCTTAGTATACTTATTCCTATATATTATTATTAAAGTAGGTAAGTTACTATTTAAGAAAATAGAGTATATTTTAAAGATTAATCTAGAACTTATTATTCTTATTATTAAGCTTTATCTCTATTACTTTAAGGTAAACTATATTAATAATTTAATAAATAAGTATCTAATAGTTATAGTATAAAGTAATTTATAATAAAAGATTTATATTATTAGTAGAGAGATACTTAAATATATTACTCTACTTATCTTAGATATCTTTATACTTAATAGAGATTAGTAAGGTTAGCTTTATAAGCTTAGAAATAGTAAAGCTTATTTTACTAACTTACTAAAGAGTATTAAACTCCTTACTCTTAATAATATTAATAGAGTTATTATACTTAGTAGTTTTATAGAGTGTTTAAGAGGGATTCTCCTTAGTGTTTTATTTCTAAAAAGCTGCTTTATACTTACTAAGATTAGCTTTATACTTAGCTTAGAGATAGTTATTATATTTATCTATAAACTCCTAAATAGTTAGAGTATTTTTAAGAGTATTAAAAGGCTTCCTAATATTAAAGCTATTAAAATTAAGATACTTCTAAATATTCTTACTTTATATTAATAAGTATAGGTTAAGATACTAATAAGGCTAGTTAGTAGGGCCCTAAAGCCTTACTTCTAGAGAGAAGTTTATTAAAGAGTATATAGCTATTATTATAAAGTTACTTTGAAAAGGTTTTTTAGTATTATAAAGTTATTTTAAATAGGTAAAAAAATAATAGGAGAAAAGCTGCTTGCTCTTTTCTAAGCTTAGAGAGGTTAGAGAGATATTTATAAGCTATAGAGCTAGGCTTATAACTATTATAAACTATAGATAGGGGTAAGAGTAAGTTATAAGAAGTAACTATCTTAGCTATAGATTAGTATGTGTGGAAAGTATAGTGAAATAGTCTATAGTATATAATTATATACTTATATGCTATAGCGTATAGCTACTATAGCTTTATAAAGCTAAGAGTGCTGTAAACTATATTATAATATATTAATAAGAGCTCTCTTAAGGACTATATTAATAATATACTCTTAGTGTTATATAGACTGCTTAATAAAATAGAGAGCCTTATTAATTATATTAATACTAAACTCTTATATAATATTTTATATATTATTAATATTAATAGAGATACTTTATAGATAGCTAGTATATTAATATACTAGGTTTAATACTAATATCTCAGAGGACTTATTATAGATTATAAAATAAAAAAGAGAGATAGATATAAAGCTCTACTTATAGCAGAGCTTTTTATACTTCTAGCTATAAAAACCTCTTAGAAGGTTAAGAAGTTATCTCTTATATATATAGCACCATACTAAAAGATTTACCTTTTAGGCGTTTTTCCTAAGCTATAAGAGCCTTAGTGGCCTACTTAGCCCTAATATAATCAGCGCTATTATATATAGCGTGGTGTTACCCACGCTATTACTATTCCACTAGTCTATTTAGATAGAGTATATATCTAACTTTATATAGTAATATTTAGAGGGTTTGCTTACTAGCAGGAATATATAGAGTTTCTATATTATTACCCTTAACTAGTATAGGGTATATATTAAAGTGTCTCTATAGTGTTTCCTAAATTATATCTATAAACTAGGTGAATTTATTATAATCCTTTTTATAGAGGGGCTGTATTATAACTATAAACTTAAAACCTTTACTTAGAATACTTAAATTATTTACTATAAAATAAGTATTACTATTAATCTTATAATTATTAAAGAGGAATTATTTTTAACCTAGAATAATAACTTATACTTAAATAAGGAGTATAGCTATTACTATTAGTAACTTTATACTAAAATAATATATTATTTAGTATATAGTAAATAACTTACTAATAGATATTCAGTTTATAGTTATAACGCAGCCCTTCTATAAAAAGACTATAATAAATTCACTCAGTTTATAGATATAATTTAGGAAACACTATAGAGGCACTTTAATCTATACCCTCTACTAGTTAAGAATAATAATATAGAAACTCTATATATTTCTATTAGTAAGCAAACCCTTATATAAAGCTAGATATATACTCTAGCTAAATAGACTAGTAGAATAGTAATAGCATAGATAACGCTACACTATATATAATAGAGCTAATTATATTAGGGCTAAGTAGGCTACTAAGGCTCTTATAGTATTGCCTTTACTAAACCTTTTAGTAAGGTATATATAAGAGATAACTCCTTAACCTTCTAAGAGATTCTTATAGCTAGAAGCATAAAAAGCTTTACTACTATAAGTAGAGCTTTATGCCTATCTCTCTCCCTTATCCTTATTTTATAACTTATAATAAATTCTCTAAGATAGTAATAATATACTTAGTATATTAATATACTAGGTATATATAGGGTATATTTATTATCACTAATAATATAAACTAGATTGCTATAGAGTTTAGTATTAATATAATTAATAAAAACTCCTCCTTCTTTAACTAACCTAGTCTATATAAAAAGTATATTATTAATATAGCTCTTAGGAGAGCTTACCTTAATATCTCTATAGGGGATATCTATATATATAATTAAATTATATATAAATAAGTAAATATAGCAGTAGAAGTTAAATAGGTTATTATATACTTAATCTATTAGCCCTTCTTTAAATAGGCCCTCTATAATACTAAGGTAGAGGCAGCTCTATAAGGGAATATTAATAAGTATAGCTTATACTAACTGCTTTAATATAGAGACAGTATTGCTAATAATAATATAGCTACTAGTAGATAAAGCAGTAATAGAGACAGCGTTATTAGTGTAGGTAATAGGCAAGAGGATAAGTTAATAGTTTAGTAGTTAGTAATTAAGTAATTAAAAACCACGTTATTATTAAACTGTGAAGTTAAGGATTATAAAGCTATAGATAGGCACATATAAGTGCAGCTATATTTAGGATAGGATTACGTGACTAAAGGCTGTGTGTATTATCAGGAGGCGCGGCGTGGAGTTAGAAGGACTGTTATAAAGTAGGTAAAATCACTATGCAGTGGCTAGAGGCCTTACTAATAGATATAGTAAATAATACTAAAATACTATAATATCTTATAATATAATTATTAATATTACTAATATCTACCTAAACCTAGAATTATCCTAACTAAGAGATATAAAGCAAAAGTATCTATCTCTTTCTATTTTAAGTAATAAAGCACTTTATCTATTTAGTTTATAGATAAAAGTATAGCTTAAGAATTATTTCCTATAATAAGTATAATAATACTATAGTAAGTAACTATAGCTACTACTATATAATTTATAATATTCTTATTATTATTACTAAACTTAATATCCTAAAGGAAATAATAATTGAAGATAACACTAAATAATAATAAGACTACTTTATAGATTTATAATAATTACTATAAAAACTAGAGATATAAAACTTTACTTTAACTATATTAAACTTAATAACTAGAGAACTAGCTATCTAACTCTGATTAAGGAAGACTTATATTTAAGTAAAAGCTTTAACTAAAGGCTTTACTAACTAAAAATCTTATTATAGTATTTATATATCTCCTTTTATATAATATTATTAACTACTATAGCAAACCTTTTTATATCTAGCTAATTAATATTATAGTTAGATCTATTAGTTATAGTAACTCTATATTATTAACTTATTATAGAACTCCTAATCTCTATAAATATAAAGCTATTTATAAAGATCTATAACTAAAGCTAAATATTTAAATTTAGTAATAAAACTATAAAAAAGGAGGTAAATACTAAAATCCTCTTTTACCTTAAGATCTATAAAGCTAATAACTTCATAGATATAGCTTTATAGTAAGAATTTATATATAACTTTATTAACTTACTACTTAAATTCTCAGACTAAGCTACTATAAGTATTATCTAGTAACTCTATAACTACTTTATAATAGGTAATATATATGCTATTTATAATTCTCTATAAATTATATATTAACTATTTATAATTAATATAGAGAATAACTTCCACTTTTAAATAACTAAAGAAGCTAAGAAATAAGTAAGCAAAAATACTATATTTATAAAGCTATAGAAAAATAAGGACTTTACTAAAGAGATTATAGATAGTAATAATAAGAGAAAAGTAAAATCTATATCTTTATAGACTAATAATAGAAGAAATATATTTATAAATAATAAAACTTTATAGCTAGTTAATCTTAACTTAACTTTAAATACTAACCCTACTCTAAATATTATAAATACCTAAATTAAACCTAAAAGTGATATCTACTTACTTATATACTAACTTATAGACCTAACTAAGTTACATATTAATAAGATAGAGTATAGTAAGAAAGATATAGATATTTTAAAGCTAAAACCTTATATTCTTTAGAATATATATAAGAGAGTAGGCTTTATAAAAAAGTAAATACTATTTACTTTTTTCATTATACCTAAAGATAGAGTATTAAATTATTACTATAAAGTAATTTACTAAACTTAGCCTTATTCTAACTCTAATTAAATTATTACTAAGCTTAGTAAATATTTTAAAATAGAGAAATTTAAATAAGTATACCTTACTAAATAGAATATTACTATTTTTATATTAATTATAAATAATAATCTATCTATAATAAAGCTTAAAGCCTTAGATTTACTAATTAATACCTTAATAAAAATATAATCTATATTAAGTACTATCTATAAAAGTAATAAGACCTTATATAACTAACTTTTTTAAAGTTACTAAAGAGTTAAGAAATATAAATAAGTAACTATAAACTCTATAATAAAGTTTAAAAGCCTCTATAACTAGCTTAAAGTTATAATTAGTAATATAGCTATATTTATAAATAGTTAATTACCTCTATAACTATAATATTTTATTAAGTAATACTAAATAGATTATAAATATAATAGCTAAAGTTAAAATAATTAATTTAGTAACTTTAGTTTATACTAAAGCTTTAAATAAGATAATTTAAAATAATAATAAAATCCTTAAAAGTAGAGATATTATATTGATAAAAGAATAAGCTACTATTTAATAGACTATATATAGAAAGAGAGAGATAGAGTATATTTCTACTTTTAAAGTAATTTATAAATTTAAGATACTTTAAAGATAGCTTATTAGTAATTTCTTACTTAGTATAAAGAAACTAAAGATAAAACTTATAATAATTTAATAATATATAATAAGGAGAATAAAGAGATTAAGATATACCTTTAGTTACTTAGAGAAATATAAATCAGTTAAGAGAATTAATAATTTAATAATAATTAGTAAACTTTATTCTTTACCTAATTTATAAACCTAAATACCTAATTAGCTTATTTAGTAAATGAAAATACTATTACTAAGTACCTACTTAACTAAGCTACTTACTATAAGATTACCTACTATAATTTTTTTTAAATAAATAACTAATAATATCTTTATTAATATCTTTATACTTAATAAAAGATATTCTTTAGAGACTTTCTAGAGTATTATTCTAAATATAGAAGCTATAAGATTTTTAATAGCTAGTTATAATTAGTTTATTATACTTAGAAAAAACTAAATTACTTAATATTATAATTAACTCTATTATTATAGAAGGGGTAAGTATTAAATTTAAGCTAGAAGGAGTAATTAAATTAAAAAAAAAAATAGTTATCTCTATACCTTTTAGAGAAATAATATTCTATATTATATTAGTAAATATCTCTTTTCTTTTATACTTTATAGATATAGATAAACTAAGTATTTAATTTAATAATTTAAGAAACTATTTATTAAGTTTATAGTTATAATATAGCCCCCTATAAAAAAGACTATAGTAAATTCACCTAGTTTATATATATAATTCAGGAAACACTATGGAGGCACTTTAATCTATACTCTCTATTAGTTAAGGATAATAATATAGAAACTCTATATATTTCTGTTAGTAAGCAAACTCTTATATAAAGTTAGATATATACTCTAGCTAAATAGACTAGTAGAATAGTAATAGGATAGAGAATACTATACTATATATAATAGAACTAATTATATTAGGGCTAAATAGGCTACTAAAGCTCTTATAACCTAGAAATACCTTTGCTAAATCTTTTAGTAAGGTACTATAAAAAATACTTAAAAGGTAAACCTTTTAGTAAGGTGCTATAAATATCACTATATAAGAGATAACTTCTTAACCTCCTAAAAAGTTCTTATAGCTAGAAGTATAAAAAGCTCTACTATAAATAGAGCTTTATATCTATCTCTCTTCCTTATTCTTATTCTATAACTTATACTAAATTCTCTAAGATATTAATACTATATTTAGTATATTAATATATTAGGTATATATAAGGTATATCTATTATTATTAAGAATATAAACTAGATTACTATAGAGTTTAGTATTAATATAATTAATAAAAACTCCTCCTTCTTTAACTAACCTAGTCTATATAAAGAGTATATTATTAATATAGTCCTTAAGAGAGCTTACCTTAATATCTCTATAGAGAATATTAATATATATAGTTATATTATATAGAAATAAGTAAATATAGCTTTATAAAGTTAAATAGGTTATTATATACTCTATCTATTAGCTCTTCTTTAAATAGGCTCTCTATAATACTAAGGCAGAGGCAGCTCTATAGAGCTTATTAGTAAATATAGCTTATACTAACTAATAGAGAGAGCATTACTAATAATAGCATAGCTATAAAGGTATTAGCTAGCCTAATTAAATAAGGAGATTAGTGGATAAAGTAGTAATAGAGATAGTATTAGCAGTATAGGTAATAAGCAAGAGGATAAGTTAATAGATACTATTATTAAACTATAAAGTTAAGGATTATAAGGCTATAGATAGATATATATAAGTGTAGCTATAGTTAGGAGAGTTATAATTATATAACTAAAGGCTGTGTGTATTGTCAGGAGGCATGTTGCAGAGTTAGAAGGTCTGTTATAAAGTAGGTAAAATCACTATATAGTGGCCAGAGGCTAAGAAACTATTTATAATAAGGAGACCTAATTATCTCTATTATCTATAAATAGAGTTATCTATAGCTATTATTAAATATAGAGAAAACATTAGCCTAAAATAACCTTATAGAGACTAAGTTATACTAACTTTATTAATATTTTAGATATTTATTAATTTACTAACTTTATAGAGTTTTATAGTAATTAAGCTACTAAGTTAAGATATAAATACTTAAATATTTAATAATATTTTATAAATATTACTAACCTAATATAAAAGCTCTAAATTACTTTAAATTTACTCTTAAAGATAACTATAACTTATACTATACTATAGTTATTAATATTATCTATCTTAACTTAAAACTAATATTTTATATAGTTAATACTATTACTATCTTTAATATAGAAAGATTTCTATAAAATCTATTAGTAAGTATAGTACTTAATATACTTAAATAGTACTAGATCTATATTTACCTTAAATCTCTAGATATAGTAATTATTAATATTAATACTAATTTTAGGTTATCTAAATAGTATATTATACTCTATTTAATATTAATAATAGCTACCAAAGTCTCTATTAAGGCTTATAACTATATAAATAAGGTTAAAAAGTATTATATAATCCTTTAAAAGGTTTATAATATAATTTACTAAAACCTCTCTAAAGTAGATTATAAAATAGTTCTCTAAATAGCTTTAAAAATTATTAATAATACTATAGAGCTAAAAGGCTTAGTCTTAATATTACTTATCTTTAGAGTATATTTATACCTTATTAAGAAATTATAACGCTTCGGGTGGTGTGCCGCAGCAATGCAATAACCAGTTGCGCTATGCGCAAAAGATCCGCCATTCCGCGCACTTCGTGCCAGAATGCACCACACATACGCTTATATAGGCCAGTCATCACACCAGTCTCTTATAATTGCCCCCCACTCTAAGCGCTTAGTCCCTTAAGCGTAGAGATAAGACAGATAAGCATATGCAGACCCCGAGGTCCACGTGACTAACGTCGCCACGTACGCACCCTCTGAGCCCAACTTAGGACTGCGCTAGCGCACGGCCCCTATGTCCGCCGTCGTCACGCCGCAGCAGGCACCTAGCAGGATTCAAACCTCGAACCGCTAACTTCTACGTAGCCGAAAGGGCTAAGTCCAGGAGACCCACAAAGTGCGCGGAAAATTGTAACGCTTCGGGTGGTGTGCCGCAGCAATGCAATAACCAGTTGCGCTATGCGCAAAAGATCCGCTATTCCGCGCACTTCGTGCCAGAATGCACCACACATACGCTTATATGGGCCAGTCATCACACCAGTCTCTTACAGAAATCCTCTCTATTTCTAGAAATCTAGAAATAAGTAGCTACTATATAAAGAGTAATAAAAGATCTCTTAAAAGTTTAGGCTTTATACTAAGTTTTAAAAGTTCTTACTATCTATAATATACTAAATATCTATAGAACTTTATAGCTATTACTACTCTTATTAATATATATTTACTATAAAAAAAAGAGTTAGTAAGAACTATATAAACTCCTTATTATTAATAGTAAGATCTATATACTTAACCTTCTATATAGACCTTAAATATTCTATTCTATAGTTATCTATCTATAGTATAATATTAATAATACTAATAATATTAAAAGAGATAATAATAATATATTAATAAACTCTCTAGACTGGAATATTAAGAGAATAAAAGGACTAAATAAGGCTAATATTAAGCTAGTGTTAATATTAATACTATTAATAATCCTATCTCTATATAAGAAAGAGAGATCTCTAAAGAACTATATAGAAGCTATTATAATATAAACTAAAGATTTAATATAAAGAAGTAACTACTTTATAGACTAAAATAGATAAGAGGATACTATAGTTAAAATTATTTTTATTATTAATAGAGTAAAAGCCCTTAGCTAATAGATTAGTAATACTATAATCTTTTTAATAATAAAAGAGTGTTTAGATTATAATCTTACTATCTGCTTATATAAAAAAGGTATTATTATAATACTAAGAAAACCTTTCTCTATTTCTATAATAGCTAAGATAACTATATTTTAGAAATATAATAGTTTTAGAATTATTCTCTATAATATTACTATTTATAGTAAAACTTAGATTTTTAAACTCTATATAGTTTATAAAGTTAAAGAAAAAGAAACTAACTAACTTTATAGAAAGTTATAACTTCTTATTTAGAGTTATAATAATAATAATAAAACTTCAATCCTTATATAATTATTAATAATCTAAAGAATAAGCTAATAACTACTTCTTACTTTAGTACTATTTCTTATAGCAGAGGGATTTATTCTATAGCTTAGAGATATTATATAAATATATATTTCTAATCCTAAATAGAGCTTAATAAGATAGCATTAATAGACTTTTTAAGTAAAGTTTAAAGTAAATACCCTAAGAATTAAATTATAAAGATTATTAAACCTCTATATAGTATTATAGAAGCTAAAACTTATTAATAAATAACCTAGAGTAAGTATTATAGAGAAAAGCTTAAGATAGATACATTCTTATTTAATCTATACTTATTAATCTCCTTAACTACTATTAATAGCTTTAGTATTATTGATATATAAACTAATAATATAATTAGACTTTTAACACTAAGCTTCTCTAAATAAGAGAATAATAAACTTATAAAAGCTAGTTTTACTATAAAGAATAAGTAATAACTTAACCTGAATAACCTATTAATATTTAATAATATTATTATTATACTAAATATAAATAGTAATCTTACTCTATACTAAAAGAGATAAGAAAATAAAATTAAGCTTATTAACTTAAAGACTACTTTAACTAAATAAAAACAGTAATATATTTAGTAAAGAGTAAGAGGTATATATATTATATTAGTTTACTAACTAAAGATATACTTTAATCTATTTATAGCTATATAGTATTAAGAGCTAATTACTAAAGATTAAAAGGTACTTAATTAATACCTTAAATAGTAATAAGAAAACCTTAACTATAGCTTTATATTTATATCTATTAACTTAATAATAGCTAAACTATTTATTTTTATTAATAGCTTTTTTATTAATAATTTAGACCTCTTATTATAGATTAATGTATTATCATTTCTATTAATAAGATAATAAGTAATAATATATTTATAATCTATAGTAATACTATTTACTTTAGCTTAATAAGATATAAGAGGGTTACCTAAAGTATTTTAGCTTCTAAAGTTTATAGTATAGTTACTAATATAAACCTCATCTATATTATTATAATAATACTTTAAAATATTACTAATTACCTTAAAAAACTCTATATTTCTATAATTATCTATACTAATTTATACTTACTATATAAATATAAGGGAATAAGGATTAGGCATATATATATAGATATATAATTAGCAAAGGGTTAGCTAGTAAGTAGCTGCTATATATACGTTAGGAAAAACTCTAAGTATAGCAGACTTAGAATATTAAGTAATAGTTTAATACAGTAATAAACACCTATATTCAGCATTCTAGCCCTTTCTAGTTAAGGTCTATAGCTATACTTTTATAATTCTATTACTTCTACCTTAATTTAAGAAACTAGTACTAGTTAGAATATCTGAAATAAATAGTAATAATATACTAACTAATTAATAATAGAGTTAACCTATAAAGAACTTTAGGTTAGATATATAAAATATAATTAATAGGGCCTTAGCTAATATAACTCTAGCTACTTACTAAGTTCTAAAATATAAGGAAACTTATATAGAATTATAAAGAGGAACTAGAGAAACCTAAGAAAGATATCCTAGAGGGGATAACTATCTAAGGCTATCCTAAGTCTTAGATATCACTCTATATATATATATATATATAGTAATAGGTAGCTAATATAGTACTCTATTATATACTCTCTATAAAGATAGTATCTTAGGAGCTCTAATTTAGGCTATAATATTTATATAGAGATAGCAGGAGAACCTTATAGAATAGATATAGCTATAGTAATAGTAATATAAAGAGTAGATAACTACTCTTAAATAATAGCTTACTAACTATATAGTAGCTAGAAATCTATAATAGAATTAGGATAAACCGTCTATATATAACTACTATATAATAATAAAGAACTTTATAATAAACTAAATTAGTAACTAGATCTAGATAATTAAAGATAGAAACTAACTATATATTAGTAATATACTAAAGTAGTAGGTTTAATAGTTATTTATAAAGATAAATTTAACTCTATAAACCTAATAGAGATACTATAAAACTAAGTTAAAAGGGAACCTTATATAGACTAACTTTATAATATTTACTTACTAATAGTATATTAACCTAAAGCTTTAGGAGCAGACGTATTATAAAAAGCTAGATATAATATATTAAAAAGAGATATAGTCTCTAATATAGTTCTTTATTAAATAATTAGTAATATACTAAAATCTAAGTATACTAACCTTAGAAAATCTTAGGTTATGTAATCGTTAATAACGTAATTAATAGCTTAAAAGGGAAATAATAAGTATAAATAAGTTAATATTAAAGTGTCTACCTTTTAAGTAAAAGGGAGTATTCTAGAGAGAGAGAGGTAAGTTATTTATACTTAAGGCTTAGTTTCTAGAGCCTTCTATAGCTGTATAAGCTACTTACTAAGCTGCTCTACTTATTTCCTTATTTAGGTTATTTATTAAGTAATTTAGTAATCTAAACCCCTTTTAGGTTTAACCTTAACTTAGATAGTAAAAGCTAGCAGTTTCCACAGCTTTCTAGAGGCTTCTTCTAATAGTATACACAGTATTAACAGTACTGTAATACACTGTATTACGTAATTAACCTCTATTATATAGCCTCTTTATTATTATATATTTTTATTATAGGGTTTTATAGTATATCTCTTATATCCCCCCTTAAGGTATATATATTATATATAGCTTATTGCTTAAGAGACTTTTATACTAGAAAACCTAATAAGAAAAACCAGTACTTATTATTAATATATATATATATACTGGAAAACCGTATAGGAAAAAACCAGTATTATTATTATAATATTTATTCTTTATTATTTATTATACTAGAAAAAACCTTATAGGAAAGATTCTAGTATTTATATTAGGGAAAACCAGATATATATAGTATATTATTTTAGTAGTTTATTAACTCTTTAAATATTAGAGTCTTTTATATTTTTATTATACCTATTAATAGGTTTATTATAATCTAGTAAAAAACCCTTTTCTGATATATTATAAATATCTTTTATTGAGTAAAAAAGTATTTTTGCTAGCAGTTTAGTTAATATATCCACTATATTATCTTTAGTATTAACGTAATATAAGAATAGTTTTTCAGCTATAACGTTATCCCTTATAAAATAATATTTTATATTAATATGCTTAACCTTTTTATAAAATTCTGGGTTTTGAGCTAGCTTTTAAGCTGCTTTATTATCTATTAATATTTTAGGCTTATCTAAAGCCTTATAGCCCAGAACTTTATATATATAGTTATAGTTATTATATAAATATATAGCCTCTTTTATAGACTCTATTAAAGCTATATATTCAGCTTCACAAATGCTTAAAGTAACTATCTTTTGTTTAATACTATTCTAGCTAATTATATTATATAGTCCAAAAGTAAAGATATAGCCAGTTATAGACTTTCTATTATCTAGATCTCCAGCCCAATTAGAGTTTGAAAATCCAATAATAATATTATTATTATATAGCCAGTTATTATTACAGTTATAATATAATCCTAAAGTAGGATATTTATTTAAGTAGCTCTATATCTTATCTAGGGCTATAAAGTGCTCTTTAGAAGGATTACTTATATATCAAGCATAGATAATAATAGCTAGAGCTATATTAAGCCTAGTTTTTAAGGCTAAGTAAAGTAGAGCTCCTATTTACTGTTAATATATAGTTATATCTTCTAGCTTAGCTATATCTATATTCTTATATAGCTTTATATTATTATCTATAGATATTTCAGCTAGATATATATATTTTTTATTATATTTATTAAGTATTTTCTCAGTATATTAGCTTTAATATATATATAAAGCCTTATTTTAACGATTTATAGTTATTTCACAGCCTAGGAATTTACTAAGCATCTCTATAGACTTTATTTTTATACTCTTTAATAAAGAGTTATATATATATTCAGTTATAATATTATTTAGTGTAGCCATAAGCATATTATCTATATAGTATGCTATTAAGGCTTATTTATTATCATTATTTAATATAAATAGAGCTTTATTATAAGGCAAAACCTTAAAGCCTATATTTATTAAGATAGACTATAGGTGTTTATACTATAGTCGTGGACTTTGCTTTAAGCTATATAAGGCCTTTTTAAGCTTTAGTATATAGTTATTATTATAGGGTTTTATAGGGGAATTTATATTAAATTCTAGCTTATTAGTATTTTTATTATAAATAAAACCAGTAGGCAGTTATATATATATCTCTTTATCTACCTCTGTATATATAAAGGCATTAGAGATGTTATACTGCTATATATCCCAGTTATTATATATACTATAATATAATAGAAATCTATAGCTTTTAGGCCTACAGGTAGTACTAAAGGTTTTAAGGTAATTAATACCTATATATTAATTAAAACCTTATACTACCCACCTAGCCTTATAGCATAGAATTTCCCCTTTTATATTGGTTTTTAAAGTATATACCTATCTACCACCTAATATATTTATATTATTATTATTATTATTATTTTTTAGTAGTTTAGGGATTATTTCACATATATTAATATTTTATAGCTCTTTTATTTCAGCAAGCATTCCTTCAACCCACTTATCTTTATTTATATTATTTATAGCTTACTTATAGATAGCAGGCTCTACTAAACTAGTAATAGAGAGTATATAAGAAGCCTTTTTATTAGTTTTATTAATAGCAGATAATATATTAAGCCTTAGACAGTCTTCTATTAATAGAAGTAGCGGGCTGTTATTAACCCAAGTATAGGCTTCTTTATTAATATAAGATTAGGGGATTTATATCTTAATATTAGAGCTAGTATTATTATTATTATTATTAGTATTATTATTATTATTATTATTTTTTTTACTATTATTATTATTAATTATTTATAGACAGTTTATAGTTATTAATAGCTCTTTATTATTAAAGGATATAAAGGTATTTTTGAGGATTTCTATATCTCTAGACCATAAAGCCCTTTTAGATATTAGATTCCATATTCTATATATATTTTTACTATAGTTTATTATAGCTCCCTTTTTTGCCCTTATATCTAGTTTCTTTAGATTAGGGTCTTTATTTTTATAATAGCATATACTACCCCATATTCTTATATTAGATATATCTAGCTTATAGCTATTCTTTAACTCATAAAGCGTTTTATAGCCTATAGAGCTATAGAGGGTTCTATTATATATATATCACGAGCTATAGGTAGGGGTGAGAGCAAGTTATAAGAAACAACTGTCTTAGCTATGGATTAGTGCGCGCGGAAAGCGCAGTGAAATAGTCTGCGGTGTGCGATTATATAATCGCGCGCCACAGCGCACAGCCACTACAGCCTTATAAGGCTGAGAGTGCTGTGAACCGCATTGCAACAATATATATAAAGCAGCTAAAAAGGCTTCACTCTATAAATATAGTAGTAAGCCTAAATTATATAGTATAGTTTATACTTTATTTATTATAGTATAAATTATTTATTTAACTATACTATTAGGCTTATAGGTATAAGGAGGCTTTATATTATAAATAATACCCTAATAGATATATATAGCTTTTATTTATTTATTATTAAATTCTAAGCTACTATTAGTATTAAATTCCTTAACCCATTTATTATTATTATTATTATTTAATATATTTATAAATTCCTCAAAGGCAGCAGATACCTCTTCAGAATCTTTTATTTTTAGGAGACATCTCCATATATACCTAGTATATTTATCTATAAATATTAAAAACCACTTATAGTTATTATAAATAGGTAGTTTTATAGATCCACATAGGTCTCTAGCTACTTTATCTAAGTAGCTATATTATTTATTTATATAGTTATTATATTTTACCTTATTAGTTAACTTACCTTTAAAGCAAGCTTCACAAAGTATTCTTTTATTAAGATATAGTATATTAATATTAATTATAGCAGCTTTAGTTAGCTATTATATAGTTTTATAGTTAGCATAACCTAGTCTTTTATACTATAGTATATTATTATAGTAGGGCTTATAGAGTATAGCCTTATTATATAGGTTATCTTTAGTTATATTTATAATATTATTATTATTATTATTATTATTATTATTATTATTATTATTATTAATATTAGCAGAGAGTATATTAAAGAAGTATAAGTTATTCTTCTTCTACCCTACAGCTAGTATTTTATCTTATTTTATATTATATAGAATAGATTACTTCCAAAAGATAGAAGCTATTCCTAGGTTATTAAGTTTATTCTAGCTAAGTAAATTAATACCTAACCCTAGTATATAGTATATATTATTTAATATTATAGAATATTAATTATTAAAGAATAGTTTTATAGATCCTTCTTTAGTAGTAGTTAAATATCCTGCTTCTCCCTATTTAACTCTTTTATTTATATTTTTAATATTATATAGATATTTTATATCACTCATAGTATAAATAGTAACAGCTATATCTAAGCAGAAAGAGATTTTATTTAAAGAACTAGTTATAGTCTTAGTATAGTTCTTTAGGTTATTAAATTCCTACTTTATTAAGCTACCTAGTAATAGATTAGTATTATTATTAATATAAAGATTATTATTATAGATTATATATATATTTTTAAATTTATAATTATCCTCATAGAAGTTATTTACAGCTAGAGGAGTATTTCCCCCTTGATAGTTTATATCTATAAGGTTAAAATCCTCTATAATAGAGGGGTTTATAGCTAAGTTATCAGCTATATTTATAGTGTTTTTAGGCTAGTTATTAATAGTTATATTAACTATTTTAGCTAAATTATTGCTCTGTTAAGCTGGTTTTTTCAGCTTTTTTATTATTTAAAGGCTTCTACTAGTTAGAAGCCTTTTTAGGGTATAAAAAGGCATAACTTTCTTTAGTATAGCCTCTTTTTCTGCAGTTTCTATAGAATAAACCCCTAGCTTTTCTCTAGGGCTTTTTATTAACCTATTTAGGCCCCTTTTTAGTATAATTTATAGTATTTTTACCTCCTTTTCTCTTATATTTATCTAGTAAATTAGTAAATAAAGAGTTAAGAATATAAGCCTCTGGGTTAGCTCTAAGGCTTTAGGTTATATTAGTTATAAAACCCTTATAGCCTTTATCTAAGCTATTTAAAATCCAGACTATAATAACCTATTTAAGTAAAGCTAGCTTATAATAAGCTAGATTATTAGTTAATTCCTTAACTTTAGTAAGGTATTCTTCCATACTACTAAAGTCTTCTATAGTAGTATTAAAAGATTCCCTATAAGTTAGGAATTTATTTATAAAACCCTTAGGCTTATATAAATTAGCAAGCTTTTTCCAGGCTTTAGGTACTATTATAGTATCTTTTATAACCCATAGAGGCCTATCAGTATATAATAGCTATATATAAGCTAGTACCTTATTATTTAGGTCCTTATTAATCTCACTTATAGATATCTCTAAGTTAATATTTATATCCTTACTAACTAAAAGAGCCTTAACTCTTAAAGCCTAAGTAGTATAGTTAGAGACTCCTTTAAGCTTAGGGACAGTAAATTTAGTATCTATTATAGGCATAGTTATTATTATTAATAGTGTGAATAGGTAGGAGGTTATATAGTATAGCAGTATAGATATTAGCCTTATATAGAAGGGCTTAAAGTTCAAATCTCGGTTTTATTATTTTAGGCTTTTTGGGTTTTTTCAGCATTATTTAGCGCTTTTCAGCTTATATAAGCTAGGCTTATAACCTCTTAGATTATATAATTATTAATAATATAATTAATAGCTTAAAAGGGAAATAATAAGTATAAATAAGTTAATATTAAAGTATCTATCTTCTAAGTAAAAGGGAGTATTCTAGAGAGAGAGAGGTAAGTTATTTATACTTAAGGCTTAGTTTCTAGAGCCTTCTATAGCTATATAAGCTACTTACTAAGCTGCCCTACTTATTTCCTTATTTAGGTTATTTATTAAGTAATTTAGTAACCTAAAACCCTTTTAGGTTTAACCTTAACTTAGATAGTAAAAGCTAGCAGTTTCCACAGCTTTCTAGAGGCTTCTTCTAACAGTATACACAGTATTAATAGTACTGTAATACACTGTATTACGTAATTACCCTCTATTATATAGCCTCTATATTATTATATATTTTTATTATAGAGTTTTATAGTATATCTCTTATAGAAAATAGTAAGGCTAAGGTCTATACTCTATACTTTAGGTTAGCTCCTTTTCTTTATAAAGAGCTTAAGTAATAAAAGGTTAAGATTAAGAAGCCTAGAGATATAGCTATAGAGGTAGAGTAACTATAAAAAGTATATTAATAATATAGTAGCAAGCTATTATAAAGCAAGAATAGAAAGCAATATACCATAAAAGAATATATATTAGGGAAACTACCCCTAGTAAGAGCTAGCTAGAAGGTTCTATAGCAGAGATCTAGCTATAAGAGTACTTAAGGAGGGTAGAGCTTAATACCTTACTAACTTACTATTAGTAACTTATAAAGTATAGTCCTAGATAAGCTTATATTTAACCCTAGTATAAAACCTACTATATTTAGAAACCTAATATATTATAGATATAATAAGAAGAAGTATTATAAGTAGAAGTATTTAGAAAAAAAGATAGAATAAGGTATAAATAAAATACTAATAGTATCCTAACTCTATATTAATAAGGCTAGGGTTAATATAATCTAGACTACTAAGGAGATTAAGAAACTTAACTTATTAAACTTATTAAACATAAAGTAGGCTAGGGGCTAGCTTTAGTAACCTCTATACCTACCCTAAAACTAAATATCTTTCCTAGAGAAAATACTATAAAGAAATAAGTAATTATTCTCTAAAACCTTACTAAGGAGGAAGTAGTTATTAATATAGACTTATATTTCTAAGTTAATATTATTAGTACTTAACTTATAAAGTTACTATAGCTATAATCTATAGTAGTAAAAGCCTCTATTTTAGAAAGGGTTAATAGATTCTCTATATCTAACTAAAATATATACTAACTAATTTTCTTTTTGCTTAATATAAAGAGATAGCTAAGAAAGATTTAGTAACTATTTACTAAGGCTCTCTAACTAAAAGATATTAATAACCTCCTTCTATTTTAGCTCTCTATAAAAAAGAAAGATATTATTATTAATACTAAAATAAATATCTAGAAGTATAAATACTTTAGTATTACTAAACTATTAATTTTTATATAAAAGATTATTAAGAATAGCTAGAAAGTATTTATTATATATATTTTAGAAAATATTTTACTATATAAAATACCCTTATAGATATTAAGTAAAGATAACCTTATTAAAAAGAAGGTTAAACTACTACTAAAGCTCCTTAATAAATAGAAGATATTTAATAGGTAGGTAGTAAAGAAATACTTAATACTAGAGGGTATAGAGTATATAATTAACCTAGTTAAAGAGAAGAAACCTTTCTATAAACTAATTTACTTATTAAATAAATAGTAACTTAAAGAGCTTTAATAATATATTATTAATAACTAAGTAATAGACTAGATTTAACCCTTAATTAATAAGGTAGATATATCTATTCTATTTATTCTAAAGAAGAATAGTACTTTATATCTCTATATAGATTATTAAGGCCTAAATAAGATATTAATAAAGAATTAATATCTACTTTCTCTTATTAATAAGCTATTAAATAGGCTTTAGAGAGTAAAATAGATCTTAAAGATTAATTTTTAAGATATATATTACTATATCTATATTAAGCTAGAAAACTATTATAAAATAGTATTTAGGATAAGATATAGATATTTTAAGTATATAGTTATACTATTTAGCTTAATAAATACCTTAGTAACTTTTAAGATATATATTTACTAAGTATTTATTAAGCTATTAAATACTTACTATATAGTATATATAGATAATATTATAGTATACTTTAAGATAAGAAACTAATATACTTAGAACCTTTACTAAATACTCTATAAGCTTTACTAATAGATACTCTATACTAAGCTTAGTAAATATAGTTTTTATTAATAAAGAGTAGGATTCCTAAGCTATATTATTATATCTAAGGATATATTAATAAATAAGATCTATATCTAAGTAGTTACTAAATAGAAGTTACTAAAGATATATTAAGAGATTTAGATTTTCCTTAGATTTTATAACTTTTACTATAAGTTTATTATAGATTATTTAAGTATAGTAGCCTTAATAACTACCTTCCTAAAAAGTAATAAGAATAGTAAAAAAAGAGGTAACTTTAACTAACTAAAAGAGGCTTAATAAGTATTTAAGAAACTTTAGCTTATCTTTTACTTAGTAACTATTCTCTAATATTAAAATATAATCTATAAGATAAGAGTTAAGATAGATATCTCTATTAAAGCTATTATAGATATTCTTTCTTAAAATATTAATAATTAGTAGTAACTAATTACCTACTACTTATAGAAGCTTAATAATATAAAGTAGTAATAAAGTACTAACTAATAAAAGCTTTTAATAATTATTAAGAGTCTAGATTACTAAGCTTACTATCTATAGAGAATATTAAAGACGTTTCTAGTCTTTATAGACTACTAAGTACTTAAGGATATTATTAATATATTAATATAGAATCTTTAGAAAAGGCTTACTAAATAGATATATAAACTCTTTATATTTAACTTTAATTTAAAGTATAGATTAGGAGTTATAAACCTAATTAATAGCCTATTTAGGAAGCTAGACTATATAGAGAGAGAGATAAAATATAATAATATTCTCCTAACTTTAGTAAGAAAACTAAAGCTTATTACTAACTTACTAATAGATCTTTAGAAAAAGATTACTATATTAAAAAGTAGTATAGAGACTATAAAAGCCTTTATTAATACTATATAAGTAAATAAAGTATATCTCTTCTAAATAGAAATAAATAGCTTTAGAGATAGAGATATCTTAGTTTCTAGTTAGTGCTATACTTTAAGGTATATTAATATTCCTATTACTATAGTAGCTATAATAACTTAATACTAAAGTATAAAGAGTAATATAGAGAATACTTAATAAGGAGTTATTAATTAAGAAGTTTTATCTAGAGCTAAGATTACTATAGTATAATAGTATATTCTATATTAAGTTATAAAAGAGCTTATAGTAAGTAAAAGAATATATAGTTAGTAACTCTCTAAGATAATAAAAAGAATTATCTATAGATTATAGATTAATAACTTATATTACTAAATATAATTAGAGAGAATATATAGACTAGTTAGTAACTATAGAGGCTATATAGTTAATAATAAGAAAATATTATTCTATAAGAGAAGGTTAGAGATCCTAAAGAAAGGGTTACTAAGACTTAAGATTCTTTATTAATACTATAATAACTATAGAGTAGATTATATAGAAATAAATAAAACCACTAAGTTAATCTTAAGAAAGTTCTATTAGCTAAACCTAGCTACTAATATATATAACTATATTATAAGTTATAATATATACTAAGAAAACTATATATTTAGATATAAGCTCTATATAAAGTTATAGTTACTACTCCTATTAGTATATTTATTTTAAGAGATTAGCTTAAACTTTATTACTAAGTTATTAATAAGTTATTAGTATAAAGGTAGTAAGTATAATACTATTTTAGTTATAGTATATAGAATAACTAAGTTTACTATATTTATTTTAATAACTAAGTAGCTAACTACTACTAAGCTAGTATAGATTATCTATAAATAAGTAGAATATTACTTTAGTACTCTAGAGAGTATTATTAATAACTAAGATAAACTCTTTATAAGCTAATTCTAGGAAAAGTTTATATAGAAAGGAGCTATTAAGTACTACCTCTTTATAGTATACTACTTCTAAACTAATAGATAGTCTAAAAAAATCTATTAAATACTAAAGGAATATCTATAGATCTATATTAATAAGTTACTATATAAATAAGTAATATAGTTACTAAAAGCTAAGTTTATATATAATAATAGTTACTATATTACTATTAATATCTTACTAATAGAAGCTTTATATAGCTACTATCTATACTATATAGAGTATATAGCCTCTAGCCACTGCATAGTGATTTTACCTACTTTATAACAGACCTTCTAACTCCATGCTGCACCTCCTGATAATATATATAGTCTTTAGTTACGTAATCATAACTATCCTAACCACAGCCACACTTATATATACCTATCTTACTAAACAGTCTTATAATTCTTAACTTTATAATTTAATAATAATATAGTTTTTAATTACTTAATTACTAACTACTAAACTATTAACTTATCCTCTCACTTATTACCTATGCTACTAACGCTATCTCTATCACTGCTTTATCTACTAGTTCTCTTATTTAATCAGGCTAACTGACGCCTTTATAGCAGCTATATTATTATTAATAATACTCTCTCTGTTTAGTATAAGCTATACTTACTAATATTTCTCTATAGAGCTGCCTCTGCCTTAGTATTATAGAGGGCCTATTTAAAGAAGGGCTAATAGATAGGGTGTGCAATAACCTATTTAACTTCTACTGCTATATTTACTTATTTATATATAATTTAATTATATATATAGATATCCTCTATAGAGATATTAAGATAAGCTTTTCTAAGAGCTATACTAATAATATACTCTTTATATAGACTAGGTTAGTTAAAGAAGAAGGAGTTTTTATTAATTATATTAATACTAAACTCTATAGTAATCTAGTTTATATTACTAGTAATAATAGGTATACCTTATATATATCTAGTATATTAATATACTAAATAAAGTGCTGCTATCTTAGAGAATTTATTATAAGTTAATAAGGATAAGGAAGAGAGATAGGTATAAAGCCCTACTTATAGAGCTTTTTATACTTCTAGCTATAAGAACCTCTTAGAAGGTTAAGGAGTTATCTCTTATATATATAGCACCTTACTAAAAGGTTTACCTTTTAGGCGTTTTTTCCAGGCTATAAGAGCCTTAGTAGCCTACTTAGCCCTAATATAATTAGCCCTATTACTGTTCCGCTAGTCTATTTAGCTAGAGTATATATCTAACTTTATATAAGGGTTTGCTTACTAATAGGAATATATAGAGTTTCTATATTATTATCCTTAACTAGTAGAGAGTATAGATTAAAGTATCTCTATAGTGTTTCCTAAATTATATCTATATATTAGGTAAATTTATTATAGTCTTTTTTATAGAAAGCTATATTATAACTATAAACTTAATACTATAATTTAATATAAAGATAGCTTTACTTATATAACTTTAATTAATATACTTATTAGATCTTTAATTCTAACTTTCAACTATATAAAGGATCCTTATTATTATATAGTAGTATAATCTATATAATATTATAAATTAGATCTACTTTATAGTAGTTATTAAAATAGCAAAATAAAGTTATATAACTATCTAATATAATATATATATTATATATATATTAATATACTCCTGAGAAGTTATATAGTTATCTATAGTTATAGTAAGTATACTATAGAGCTTAGAGGTAGTAACGCCTTAAGATAAAGCTATTATAGATCTTTAGTAGAAAATTACTAAGCTATAGTTAGCTTACTAATAGATATATAAAGAGTATAATACTTTTTAAATATAGTTATAGAGTATATAAAAGACTACTCTAGCACTATTTATAGTTAATAATAATAGCAGAGATATATCCTCTCTAATAGTACTACTACTATTAAGAACCTTAGTAAGCCTAGCTTACTCTTACTTTAGTATATAGAAGGAGACTAGCTATTTAAATATTATAATAATAAATACTTTACTAATAATATAAATACCTAGTAAGACTCCTAAACTAGATTTAGATTAGTTTAAGAGCCTTAAGATAAAATTCCCTAAGAACCTATATCTAAAGAGACCTATAAATTAGATTATATAGTTAATATAAGTATAAATCTTAATAGTAATTTATAGAGTAACTCTTAGAAATATATTAACTTTAGTAGAGAATCTCTAGATTATAATTAAGATATATAATAACCTTATAAAAGAGCCTTTATCCTTTATAGTATATATATAGAGTAGTTTTAAGATTTAAAATATCTTTATATAGATATATATTAATATTAGTATTATCCTAAGAGGATAAATATAAAACTAAATATATACTCTTAAGCTTATAAAGAGTAACTCTATATTATATATCTTAAAGTTTAGTAAGCTATAATATAGATATTAATAAGCAGGTAATACTATCTTTTCTAAAGATACTATTTAAGTATTTATCTAAAAAGCTAAAGAATAGTACTATAACTAAGCTATTTACTAAAGATTAAAGTATTATAATAGATCTATAATAATATTTAAAGAACTTATAGTAAACCTCTAGAATAAGGCTTATATAACTAGTAAGGTAAAGTCTATGCTTATTATATAAATAATAGATAAAGCACCTAAGAAAGATACTAAAAAGAAGCCTAAGAAGAGAGATTATATAAGCTATAATTATTATAGCTATAACTATACTAATACTATATAGTAAATATACTCTATTTATGAAACTAATAATAAAAGTTTATTAATATTATAAAAGAGTAATAATAAGATAGATATACCTAAGAAGGAGTTTATAAAGAAGAGTTAAAAGATAGTAGAGTAAGTTTACTATATCTTTATAGACTTAAATAACTTTTAGGTTATATAGAGTAATCTTAAAATATACTTAGTATATAAAACTATACCTAAGAACACTAGAAGAGAAGAAACTATTTTAAAAATAGTTAAGTAAAGTAATAGTGCTTAGCTATAGGATATAGATATAAATATATATATAATAAATAATATATTATAGTATAATAATAATAAGTATATCCTATTAATAACCCTATATATAATATATATAGGAGAAGGTTTTATCTACTCTAAGTATATAGAAATAGTTATACTATACTTTAATAATAGAGAGTTAATATAATTATAAGATATATTATATATACTAAGTTTTCCTATTAATATATTTAGTAGAGAGAGACTTTACCTTAGTAAAGGTTACCTTAATAAGAATAAGCTTATTAAAGCTAATAGATAAGTATTTATAATACTTAATATATACTAAAGAGGTTTTAACCTTAATATAATATATAAAAGAGATTTAGATATATAGATAATATATACTATATAGTAGAAAGCTAAATCTAAGCTTTAGTATAAAAGACTTAGTTATCCAGGCTTTAGAGAGATAAAAAAGACTATGTAAATAATAAAGAGCTATATAATATTCCCTAAGTTAGTAGTTTTATAACTCTATAAGATCTATAATCTCTTAAAGAGTCTAAGATACTCTCTATAAATACTAAGATATTATATAGAGAAGGCAGGAGATATTCTTTATATTAATATTAAAGAAGTAAAGTTAGTAAAGTACTTTAAATACTTCTTATTAGTTATAGATAATAAAATACACTTCTAAGTGATTATCTTTATAGATATAAAGAATAAGTTAGTATACTAGTTAAGGATTTATCTCTAAAAATAGAAAAATATCTTTAGTATAGTAATAAAGGTTATCTATATAGATAATATAGAGAAGTTTATAGTAACTTACCTTAAGACTATATTATAGAATAATAGAATAAAGATAGAGTTATTGCTACTATATATATATAAGCAGAATAGTATAGCAAAGTATATAATTTAGATTATTCTAGATAAGATATATACTTTAAGTATTAATTTAGAGATTTTAGTAGATTTATAGCTATATTTACTAATAGCAGCAATCTATATTATTAACTACTTCTATATAGTAGCTATTATAAATAAAATACCTATTTAGATACTCTATAATAAGTTATTAAGCCTAGGAGAAAACTATATACCTAATATAAGCTAGTTATAGATTATTAAGAGTATCTACTTTATTTATATTAATCTAGAAATCTAGGTTAAGAGTAAAAAGATAGTAATATATATAGAGAAAGATATCCTTATTAGTTATTATAGAGACTAAGTATATAGAATATAGATACTAAAGTAGGATAAGATTATTATCTACTTTAATATTATCTTTTATAAACCTATAATAGAGCTAGAGAAGTATTAATAAATACTACTACCTAGCTAAGACTTATAGTCCTAAAGCTATATATAAGGAATTATAGAGTAGATATATAAAGTATATTTATAAATTAGAGAAACTAGATCTCTAGGAGGAGAGGATATAGCTTATATTTATACTATAACTTTTATAACTAATTTCTTTATAAGTAATTAGGAAATAAGTTTATAGCTTTATATAGACCTAATAACTATTATAGAAGTATAGAATAGATCTATAAATAACTAGTTAGAGTAGGTAGAGATAGTATTTACTAAGATATATAAACTTATAGAAAAAGAGATATTATAGTTTATTAATAAGGAGGAGGTACTATAAGGCCTCTAATTAATAGCTAAATAGATTTAGAAATATAAAAAAGCCTATAGTAAGTTTATAAAATATAAAGTATAGATTATAGTAAGAGGCTTTTTATAAATCTCTAGGTAAGACTTTACTTAAATATATACCTTAATATCTTAAATAGTATTATAGTAGATTTTATTAGTCTATATATAGCAAAAAGAATATTCTATATAATAGTAGGACTTTATTAATATATATTTAAATAGAGAACTAGAAGAGGTAGTCTATATAATATCTTTTTCTTTAATTAAGGAGTTCTTTATAAATCTATAATATATTAGTCTTATAGCTATATATAGTTATAAAGAAGATTAAGAGTAAGTTATTAAACTTTATAAAACTCTATATAGACTATAATAAGGTAGGAGATAGTAATAAAAAGAGTTATAAGAAATCCTTTAGAAAGTAGAATTTATACTACTATACTTAGATAATATAACTTACTATAATAAGACTCTTAATATTATAATAGTAATATATATTAATAATATTTTAGTAATAAGGCTAGAAGCTACTCTAGATATAATCTATAAATATATAAGTAATAAGATTAAGGTTAATAACCTTAAAGTACTTAATAGCTTCCTTAGTATTTAACTTATCTTTAATAAAGAGTATTAGAGAACTATTATTAGCTAAGAAATATACTTAGCTAATATAATATAGAAGTTTAGAGCAGAGATTAAGTCTATAAAGATATTTATTAAGACTAAAATACTTAACTTTATAGTTTTTAGTATAGAAACCTTACTAAATCTAAATCTCTAGAGTTAGTATTAGAGAGTATTAAGTAAAGTTAGCTTTAAAGTATTTATAATATAGCTAGACCTCTTCTTTAATATAAAACTATAAGCTAGGTTTTCTTATTATCTTAATAAGTTATATAAAAAGAGTATAAAGTGCTTAATATAGTATCTTAATATATATCTCTCCTTTATAATAAGTTATAATAATAAATATAAAGCTAGAGACCTAAATAAATAGAGTCTCTATAGCTATATTAATAGTAACTATACTAGCTATAAGGATATAGTATACTTAACTATAGAATAGATTTTCTTTATAGCTAATAGGTTTATATTATAGAGATTATAATAATAGGTAATAATCTCTAAGTTATTACCTAAAGCTAAGTACTATATAATATTATCTATTATATTAAAAATACTTTAAATATATAATTTCCTAAGTAAACTTAGAGTAGAGCTTAGAGAACCTCTTTATATATAGATAGATAATATAGAAACTATTATATTTATAAAGAGAGAGTTTATAAATAACTATATAAAGTATATATAGATTTATAACTACTTTATATAAGAGATTATTAAATATAGTAAGGTTAATTTTAAGTATATATTATTAGTAAATAATATAGCTAACCTATTTATAAAGCTACTTAGAAAAATAATCTTTAAATAACTCTATAAGAGGAGCAGTATAAGGCTATTTAGAGCTAATATTACTATAGAGAATTATACTAAGAAGGTTTAATATATATATAAATTAAGTTCTTAGTAAGAAGGAGTATTATAACTATAGATAGTATCTTATTATAATAAATAGGCTATATATAGTATAATATTAAGCTATATATAGATTAGAGATATAAATAGTAATTTAAGGGCTTAAGTAATAACTCAGAAACTTAATAATATATAAGAGGAGCACTAAGTATACTATAATTTAGTATAAGGATAGCTTTGCTTATATAACTTTAATTAACACGCTTATTAGACCCTTATTTCTGACCCCTAACTGCGCATGGGATCCTTGTTGTTACAGCGGCATGGTGACAGGTGACTTTGTCGAAAGGCCTTTTGAGTCTTTGGTGAATGGTCATGGCCGACATGTCGATCGACACACCCGGTATCACTGCGTAGCTGATTGGGTGCCAATCGGCCATAATGGGGTTTCGTTCTGCAGGTAGTTTGCACGGCGCAAAAAAAAAACATGTTGTTGAGCTACCTGAGTTAAAGAGCCAAGGTGCAATTCGGCGCAAGAATCTACCTAGTTGGTCTGCGGTACGGAAGAGGTACGCATGATAACGTATGGCCGGATACGCGCACGTATCAGACCGTGGAGGGGGAGAGGGGAAACGGCTCCCTTTGCTGGCGCATAGGCATGGCATCCGTGGATGTAAAATATTAAGTACACACAATTGTAGCAGTGCGGGTTACGGCATCCCATCTAGACGCAAGAACGCAACAAAACGAGGCTGACCCAGAGATGAGGTACTCCATACCCCGATACTTCGAAGGCTTCAGACTCGGGCCAGCTCGGTAAGGGTCGGGGTTCGTCCGGGCCAGGAAGTTTTCATGCCGATGTCCGACTGACACATAAATTAGGGACCTCAAGGTTCTCTTGGTAGTATTACTATTAGAAGAGTGTAATAAAGTGTTGAGCTGTTATTAGTTGAATACCGTAGCTAGTGTTGGCTGAGCTGGGTCATGAATGCGACCTCATAGCTGTCCTTGCCTCAGCGTGTAGCCGCCGCCGCCGTCAGGGTTGCGGGTTCTGGACCCAAAGCAGGGATGAACGGAGAGAGGGAGGGACTGATCATGGATGGATGGTCATCAGTTGTCACATCTATCCGTTTTACCCTGCTTGGCCGCAATAGAGAACAAATTGCTGCGTTCATCCTCTAGTATTCGTAATTACTTTACCTGGCAGTCGAGCAGAGGTGACATTAGAGAGAAGTTTCGCCATTAAAAAAGATGGAAGGTTGAAACCCCAAGACGGTAAGGTAGGTCGACAGAGTCCATGCTGGCAAGGGAGCGCTCATTCATCTGACCTGGACTGCAGCCCACCTCAGACTGTGAAGTGACGCCGTGATGGGACAGGTCGACAGCTCCGCTCCACAACCGACCTCACCTCATGGTAGATAGATTCGGTGCGGAGTGGAGGGTTCCAAAATTGAGTGGTATTTAGGTGGGATAAGTGATATTGTTTAGGTTAAAAGCAGCGAGTAGCACTTAAGCTAATATATCTATGCTAAACTCTAGTATATACCCGCACCTGCCTATATATCTACTATTAATAAATTATTATCTATAATATCTTATAATACTCTTAAATAACTTAAATAAACTATATAAGTATTAAATAAGCCTAAATCTAGCCTCTCTTAGCTCTAAGTATTTTATTTTAATCTATACTATTATACTAGTCTATAAATATACTCTATTAGTTTTATATATATCTATTTTGCTTTATTTAGCTATACTCTCTCTACTTTAGTTTTAATAAGTCTCTCTAATAATAAGCTACTAGACTTAATAATAAAGATTTTAGAAGTCTATATTTAGTATAGATATTCTTTAGTTTATCTTTAGTTTTATTTATTTAGTGCTAATTAAAGTACTTAATCTTAGTTTATATAGTGTTTATATAGTTATATAGATTAAAAAAGACCTATAGGTAGTATTAACTCTAACTTTCTTTAAGAGATAATATAGTAAGACTTTATAGCTATAGTTTTAAATAGGCTAGCTTAATACTATTTATTTAGAACTAAATAGTATAGTTATTAGGTTTATTAAATAGCTACTAACTAATATTAATATTATTAATAGTTCTCTACTATAGTAAGTATAATAGTAATTTAGGCTAGATTTTTAGCTCTAAATAGCTTTAATATATAGTAAATAATAAAGCTATTACTATTAGGTTTTTAAAAAGGGAGACTAAATAGATTTAATATAGAGTAGAGGATTCTAAAATTAAGTAGTATTTAGGTAGGATAAGTAATATTATTTAGGTTAAAAGCAGCGAGTAGCACTTAAGCTAATATATCTGTGTCAAACCCTGGTACGTACCCGCACCTGCCCATAATGGTGCACTCACTGGGCTCAGTCTGCTGCCCGTGCCCATTCCCGTTCATGCATTTCGCATTTCCTGCAGCGGGGCTCCACCAATGGAGACGTTCATTGGCCAATGAAAAGGCGCTATTGATGCAGCCATCTGATGTCCACAGGTGCCTCAGCTCGTCCGTCGCGACGTGCTTTACCATAATACCTAAGGTACTCTGTACCGCAGAAGTAGAAGTAAATGCCTGGCGCGCTTTACTAGGTACTTCCGCATCCTCGCGTACCTACCTTAAGGTACCCAAGGTAAATAAGTAGGCAGCCGGTGTTGCGCTTGATCAAGTAGGTAGGTAGGTAGGATGAAGTGAGCCTCTATTAGGTTGCCTCTTCCTTATGACTTGTTCTTCTATAACCCTGCCTTATGTACGTAATCGTAATAAACGTATCTCGCATTTAATTCCTATTGTGATTCTCACTATGTGTGGTCAGCTTTTCTTTACTTTTCGAAGATTGGATGGCTACATCATATTGAACGTGCACATTGACAGTCGGATGGCTTTAGTTCCCGTTAGTGTACCGGAGAAGTGAGTACCATTGTCGCTGTCAGCCGGCGCAAGATCAACGTGCACTGCGCTGAGCCTCTTTTTTTTTTTTTTTCATCTGTTTCTTTGGCCTGATCTTGACTGAAGGAAATTGGATTGCCTTTAATACCTTCCTCATTACCTTACCTAGGCAACAAGCTGCTCTAAAATCGGAATTGGAGTAAGGTGAGGTAGCAGATAGCTCTGTTGCCAGCTGCAGTAGCTCTCAGCTCCAGGAGCTCCCTTCCGGTTTGGTAAGTTTAGTAATTAGGTACTTACTTACCTAGGTACCTAGGTACTTTAGGTCAGGTCGGGTCCAGCTAGGTCCCGTCACGCCGCTGTTCCGTTTCGTTTCTCCGCCCCCGCCCACACCGCGACCGCTTATTGGATCCCATCCGACGGCCGACACCCGACTACCTTACACACGTTGAGGGTTCTGCGGTCGCGGCTGCTTGTTTTGCGCCCTGCGCCAACCTTACCTTTCACCTCATTTCTGCCTTCATTACCTCACCCTCAACCTTACCTTACCTTACCTTTCTACCTACCTTGCTGTGCCTCACCTTGCCCAAGGAATACGTCAAGCGCAGCTTGCCTCCCTGCTTTTGCTGAAGTACCCTCTTTCTTAGTAACCTCTTTCTTCCCGACCAACCACTGTGCGGTCGGGTACGCATACGCCTTGATCCCCCCCCCTTTGCTTGGGCCACCTGCATTCTGCGCCTACCTTACGTTTGCGTCTGCTCCTCCCGTCCTCGCCTGTTTTTCTCTTCGCCTTATCTGTCTGGACACCAACCCAACGCGACACGCGCGTCACATCACCTTCGTATCGCATCGCATCGCATCACGGCAGCAAGCAAGAAAGAAAGCGAACAGTACCTACCTACCTTGCCTGAAGACATAGAGCTACCTCACGTCTCGGCTTCTTCTGTCTCTCGACCACCTTCCCTCCGCGTGAGTCGTAGACAGCCATGGGTAAGTCAACATTTATTTTTCCTTTCCTCTTCCGTCACCGTCTGCCGTACCTACCCGTCGCCTATCAAGGAGATGGAGGAGAGGGCGTTTACCTCGCCCATCTGAGAATACTTCACCATACCTCACGTTGCCTGCCTTGATCGATTCTCAAGGCTGGCTTGTCCTTGTCTGTTTCCTCCTCGTTTTCCTGCGTGTCATGTTTTTCCTCCACAGTACTGTTACCTTCGCGTCCCCTTATGCGCATATGCGCCCTTCCTTACCCTGCCTTGCCTCACACCTCGCCTCACCTCACCATAGCTCTCTGGCTGAATGGAGTTGATTGCTTCCTTGCTCGCTTTCTCTCTGCCACGGCGTGCTTTTTTGCCTTCACTCATCTTGGGTCCAGCTGCAGAGATGGCGTGGTTGGCGTTGATTAAACCATCATTATTTTCTCTGGACTCCAAGCTGCTCTCAACTCTGTCTTCCTCTGCCTCGTCATCTTCACTTTGCATCTCTCCGCCTTTATGCGGGCGTTGCTGGATCATCCAAACCGACCCAGCCTCGTGTCTCATCCTACCTTACATCGTCTTCCCAGCATTTGTCTTCCCCTACCTTACCTTACCTTACCTTAATACATATATGGATCTGGGCACATGGCATGGCGGAAATGGCCTCCATGCGTCCAACCAAATCAGATCTACGATCCATGCATCCCATCCCATCATCCACCCATTCATCCTCACTCACATCCCATTCATTCATATTCAGCCATCCATTGATCCGTCAATATCACACACATGGAAGAGCTTTATGCCTGTGTCTACATACGGGACACTGGTAATTGAGCTCGACGTGTCCGCCTCTACTATCGCTTGCCCTATCCCCTCTTCAGCTCTTCCTGTCGTTATCTCTCTCTCTCTCTTGTCCTCCTCAAGCCTTGGTCCAACTCCTTCCACTACCTTCTACTCCCTTGCCTTGCCTGCCTTATAGTAAGGCAAGAAAAAGGTACCTACCTCACCTTCCCCTCCCCATCCCCCTCCTTCATCCCTCCTTCCCACCCCTCCTCCTCCTCCTCCCGTCATGTTCCTTCTTTGGTGCTCCTCCACCTTGACAAAGTACCTCCGTACCCCCTGTACCTTCCCTCCCTCACCTCGTCTCTCCCCGCCGGCCATTCAACCTCCACCCTTCCATTCCCATCCCTCCCTCGCCAACGCCGACTTGTAGCTGAGCTGCGGCCGTGGCTGTCTTGGGTCAGGAAGGTACCGTACCGTACCGCCGCGCCTTCTGGAGGTAGCTGCATGTCCATCCGTGCCTTCTCCACCACACTCTCTGCAGTCTGCAGTTGCTTTCTCTCTCTCTCTCTCTCTCTATCTCTCTTCCATTCTGTACCGGTCTCCCGTATTCAGACCCGTGCCGTGTTTGTAACCCCCCGCCTCAGTTCCTCGTCCCTCTCTCTGGTGCCTGCCCACCCTTCCAGTTATCCAAATATCGACCGCCGGTACCCTCTTTCCGTCGTTCCTACTTTGCTCCTCGTGTTCTTTGCTTTCTTCTCGCAGTCACTTTCATCACTCCCTGGTTTCGGCATCTCAACTAACCTGAATCTCATAGCTGACTCTGGCGACACTTATCGACCCGTAAGTATTGACTGATCTCCTTCACAATAAAACACCCTCAACACTCAAGTCGGTCTTTTGAGCCTTTGCCTCGACTGTCGCCATCCCAACCGTCCCTACCAACTCACCTGCGCTTGCGCCTGTGCTTCGCAGATTTTCCTGTTCCATCTGCTTGTCGCCGTGAGCCTTATGCGTCGGGAACTGCACTGAGCCTGATCCGTCTTGTCGACGGTTTTGACAGCTGTTTTTCCGTTCGTTGCGCAATTCTTCCTCGGTTCCTGGGGAAGGGAAGTCCTGCGGCAGGAGCCGATTGCTGAATCGCGCCTCAAGGTGCCTGCCATTTGGGACCCGTCCGGGTGTAGAAGCTCAAGGCGCACCTTCCAACCCTACACTGAGCGCGACGGGCGCCACCCATCCATACCTTTCCCTTCCCTGCCCAAAACCATCTCACTCAACTCTCCCTTGCTTCCTCACCTTTTTCCTTTCCCAGGCGGTCCATTCTCGCCTTTCTTCTGTCGTCCCGTTCTATCGAACCAACTTTCGTGAAGATTCGCTTCTTTTATCGGGGGTTATGGTAAATGGCGGCTCACAGCGCTAATCCTCATCAGCGGGAGAGATCTCGGTCCCCTCGACGCGGACGTTCACGCAGCCCCAATCGCGCCTCCAGACGCCGCTCGTTTTCTCCTCGAAGCCGATCCCGTAGCAGAGACGAGTACCGTGGAAGAAGAGATCGTTCCCCCATGACTGGAACCGGAGCTCCATCGGGAGGATCTAGCACTGGGTACGGAGGGGCACCTCAACACCGATCGTACGAGGAGCGCGCAGCTGCCAGGGAGCAAATGATGAGCAACATTCGGGAAACGTCGCAACAGGACCGCCGTGTCTATGTCGGCAACCTCTCATACGACGTCAAATGGCACCATCTCAAGGACTTTATGCGACAGGGTGAGTCCCACGGCGCCTTGCGACTACGACGAAGACGGTCGTCAGCATCATTCCCCTCTACAATCTCCTTGAACAACACTGACTGTGTTTTCATAGCCGGAGAGGTTCTCTTCGCCGACGTGTTATTACTTCCAAACGGAATGTCGAAGGTGGGCGTCTACACGTAGTCTATGGCTGGCTTTCTTTTGTGGTCTTCTCCCTCTGGTTATTGATGGAATTGTTGGATTGACGGGTTGGGACGCGTGTCCACGGGTCTATGTAGGGATGCGGGTAAGTTTCATCGGCACTTGTCACGTCGAGATCCATTGCTAACGCGGTTCACAGAATTGTGGAATATGCGACACGGGAGCAAGCCCAGAACGCTGTGGCTACTCTTAGCAACCAGAACCTCATGGGCCGTCTTGTTTACGTCCGAGAAGTAAGTTGTCTTGGACCATGTTGTCGTCAAAGGTAACGGCCAAGTACTGATCTGTGCTTTTTCCTCAGGACCGTGAAGCGGAACCCCGTTTCATCGGCGCTACGGCCAACCGCGGTGGCTTTGGCGGCGGCGGAATGAACCCCGGCGGATTCGGAGGCGGCACCGGAGGGGCTTTCGGCGGCGGAGGGAGCCGCCAGATTTACGTGGCCAACGTTTGTTTCATCCCGCGCCTGCTGCAGCTTTGGCTTCGACCAAGGTGAACTAACGAGTCATTCAGCTTCCTTACACTGTGGGCTGGCAAGATCTCAAAGATCTGTTCAGGCAAGCTGGTGAGTCGCGCATTTCTCCATTGTCATGAGGAAAACTTCATCTGCCCGTACCGGACGGCTGACGCATATGAACTAGCTCGCAACGGAGTCGTTATTCGCGCCGACGTTCACCTAGGCCCTGATGGTCGTCCCAAGGGATCCGGAATTGTAGTATTCGAGAACCCTGACGACGCTCGCAATGCCATCCAGCAGTTCAACGGTTATGAGTGGCAGGGACGTATGCTCGAGGTTCGCGAAGATAGGTTTGCCGGCGCGGGCGGCCCCATGGGCTTCGGCGGCCGGGGCGGCTTCGGGGGCATGCGAGGTGGCTTTGGAGGCGGTTACGGTCGTGGCGGCTTTGGCGGCCGCGGAGGTTTCGGCGGTGGCTACGGTCGTGGTGGCTTCCAAGGAGGTGGTGTCGGCGGTGGTGGCGGAGGTGGTGGCGGCAGCGGCCCGGGCGGCTTCGATGCTGGCAATGCCACTTCCGTTCCCCCGAACCCCTTCACAGACTTTGCAACAGCTGGAACCGATCGCAGCGAGACGATCTATGTTCGGAATGTAAGCACACTGAGTACTCGACGAAAATGATAAATGTGGGACGCTAACGACTATCAGCTACCTTGGTCCACTAGCAACGACGATCTCGTGGAACTCTTCACCACTATCGGAAAAGTTGAGCAGGCCGAGATTCAGTATGAGCCCAGCGGACGCTCCCGCGGCACCGGTGTCGTGCGCTTCGACTCCGCAGAGACGGCGGAGACTGCGATTGCTAAGTTCCAGGGTTACCAGTATGGTGGCCGTCCATTGGGCTTGAGCTTCGTGAGGTACCTGAATGCAGCTGGCGGTGGAGACAGCATGGAGACCGATGCCCACGCCGGCTTGACGCAAGACCAGATCATGTAGGTTGGCACGATATTTTACGGGTACTAGTTGGTTAAGCCACTCGACACTGCGTGGCACGATACGGTTCGCCGTCTATCTGCAACGCCAGCTGATATCCGGATCGACCTCAAAACGGCAGACCAATATTACAGCCGATAAACTGTTCTTGTACTCATTCCAAAGTTCCCACCCCCTTTCATAGTTAGTTTTCGGATTCGCTGCGATAAAATTTCTTTATTTTCAATGCAACTCAGGTCTCCTAGGCGGGATGGTCTGGGTTACGGCTGATCGTATACGATGCTGTTTAGTGACGTTCAATGAGGCTTCTCACAAAACGCGCGCATTGTTATTAGGTTGGTGTCTAAGCCTTACGGCCGGCCTTTCATTTGCGGCTGTCTCGGGGCTCGATGAGAACATCTGCATGCCCAAAGTCAGTCCTAGGCAAGGACTCATACTACAGTTGCATTCTGAAGACAGCCACGAAGACTGTTGACACGGCACTTCGCCAAAAAGAGGTCTCTAATGGATGGCGGTTGAGTATGACGCGTACGGCCGGATGGTGGTGAGGTGGTGATTGCGTAGGACGAAGCGTTTGTCAGATGACAGGCGCATGTTTGCTCTTGCATTTCCAGGCCGATCTACTCTTCAGTCATGAGAAAAGGCGCCAGCGGTCAGAGCAGTTCACATATCGAACATCATACTTATAATGCATATCGTCAAGTCACGGCGGTACATTTCTCGGCAACAATTTACCATCTTTGGAGCTCATTGCCAAAGTCCGCAAGGTATCTGATTCTAAGAACGACGACCAAGATAACAGCGACAACCACGTCAATTAAGTCAATAGCAATAATTCATCTGGAGACGGCGATGAGGGCTCATTACTACGATATTTTTCTCCACTGGCCAGGGACCATCCCTCAACGTCAAAGCTTTTGCATATTTGGGCCTATTGTAGTCAGTAATCGATTGTTTTCACGCACATTCTTCGTCAGCTTGGCAAGTCAGGGTGATGTGTTGTTTGTAGGTGTTGTTCTGCCGTGCTCGGTTCAGGACCCTGGAGCCTTACCATAGCGTCACTAAAGGTTTGTCGACATAATACAGCTCTACCATCCAGCATCATCGGCAGCCCCGACTTGGTCATCGTCTACCCGGATTGAGTGACTATATCCATTGCGTGAGTGTTCTGCGGGAAACACCGCCCAGCTTGTCGTTCTGTGCTAACTACGCTAGTGCCCCCCGCCAGAAATGTATAAAGTCGTCTTGAGTTGGTTGTGGTGGTCCAGTTCTCGTCCACCGCTATATTAGTCATTTGACACTGCTCTATCTGTCTCACTCGACTGGACACCAATGTGTGAGCTTCATCTTTATAGGTGTCCAAGCTGCGGGACGAAGTGGCAAAGTCACAAGAAACTGGCAAGCTGCGAAAGTAGCGATCCACTTTCTAGGTGCCCGGAAAGCCTCTGCATGTACGTTGGAAACCCAAAGAGGCCTGGGAGAGGCGAATGCGAAGCATGCGTGCAAATGAAGGAAGCCCTGGAAAGTTTTGGAGAAGGCGCGGATTTTACCCTTGCAGACCAGCCGCAACCGTCCAGAACCGAAGGCGCGAGCGGTCGAGGAAGCTCTGTAAGATAGAGGACCACAAAGATCGAGCCGCAGTGTAACTATGGCTGGCTATAAACAGCAACAAAAAGTGGCATAGTAACTCATAGAACAGAGGTGTGGCATTATGGATCTATTTGGTGTATGCTTGGATCCCGGTCAAGTTGAGACTCAGTCATCTTACGTAGCGACCAAAAATATTTTCCCGCTGCCCTGCCACCTGCAACCATTCGACGAGGGTCAGCCGCAACCCTTCTCCTCGGTTGCAGTACGAAGTACGTGTGATCTGATGAGTCGAAAGTGCGCTTGACGTTTCCTCCTCATACCTCCCGTCCACTCGAACTAAGCATGTGACAACATCGTGTTTCTGGGACGCACTTGGACGAGGACGCTTGCAATCCGCCGCAGCTTCTTCGGTGGTAATATGCCATCCCCAAAACACGCATATATCACGATACTACAGATCCTCCTTTCTTCTTGCGCGCCTTGGCCTTCTTCTTGCTCCTGTCCCTAGGCTTCAATGCCACCATGCCGCCCTTACAAATGTCGGCGTAGCGCGCATAGAAGGCGGCCAAGGCCTCTGCTTCGACAACCGTCGAGAACTTGATCTTGTCATCCCTCTTCCTACTTGACTTCCCGTTGGTGGCGCGCACGATGATGGGTAGAGGCTTCGCAGGATGTAGGTCGGGAAACGGATTGGTAACGGTCGGCTCGGAAACATCTTGGCCATAGGACACTGCAGAACGAGGGTTGAGTATGATGTCATTCCATCGTCATGGGAGGGGTCTCGTACATCTCTTCTGGACGAGGTAGATTGAGCCGTGGCCTTTGTTCTTTGGCTGTTCGAAGAGCTCTGCCAGTTTGCCGAAGAACTACGCAGTAGTCAGAAAACGCGGGTGCCTGTAATGCTTGGATTTAGAGATCACCTCGTCGTGGCTCAAGTGAGTAGCCATATTCTGAGAAGGCAGATCTGGCGAACTGCGCTGGTTTTTTTCGACGCGATGTTGGATGCGCACAGCGGCGGCTGAAGGGACGCCGTTGACTGACACGCCTTCGGCTAGACACCTAAACCTCTACTGGGGTTTCAAATTTTAGCTTGGGCAGGGGTCCACTGCTAACCTGGCTATACGGCTCATCTGCTGACGTAAACAGGGAACCCCTAGCCACGCGAACACCTAGTAAAGGCACACTAAAACCTCTCTGGAATTAAAGCAGTATACTAAGAGAGGAGCTTAGAATAATAATAATAATATTTTAAAATATTTTATATAATATTTAAGTATTTTTAAGTTAAGTATTTTAATTTTAATTTTAAAGAAATAAGTTACTTTGTGAAATATTCTATAAGAATATAATATTTAATATTACATATAGATTTTTTATTATAGTATATTAGAATATCTATTAGAATATATATAAATTTAACCTTAACCTTCTAACTATAAAGTAGTAAATTAGTATACCTAAAGTATATTTTATAGTATATATACTAAGTTATGATTTATTAATAGATAAATATTATTTTACTAATATAGATCTATTTTAGATTCTATTTTATAGTGCCTGACTTAAGTATACTAAAACCTAGATTAGTAGTACCTAATTAGCAAAGCAAGAACTAGCTATATTTATATAACTTAGGTTATAATATACCTCCTAGTTATAAACTATAACCTGAATACTATATATATAATTTATAATAGGCTAAAAAATCCTAATTATAATTATCTAAACTTATTTTATAAATAAGATTCTTTAATTATAAATACTCTTTTATAATAAAGAAAATATAATATAAAGAATTATTTAGCTATAAAATTATTATTTTATAGCTTTAAGTATTATTATTTCTTTAGGAAGATATAGCTAGGTTTAATTCTAAGATTATTTCTTTTATTTAAAATATTAAAAAAACCTTTCTTAATACTATTTAAGTTAGTATACTATTTATTACTTTTTATAAATTTTAAGTAGCTTATTTACTCTTAATTCCTCTCTCTAAAAACTATATTATAATTATATATTAACTTAAATATCTATATAATAATTATATATATATATATATTATATCTTAATTTTAATAATTATTTTAATTATAGCTAACTATTTTATAGAATATGCTTTTAAATAAGCTCTTAAACTTAGCTTAGTAGGTAGTTAATAAAAAGGTCTATAAAAAGGCTTACTATATTACTAAAAAGGTATATAAATATAAGCTTATTAAATAAGTTAAGGAGAAGACTATTAATAAGCTAGTTCTTTCTCTCTATAGCTAGTTATCTAATAGTAACTTAGTTATTAAGGAGAGAGAGACTGCTATTAAGTATATTAATAAGAAATCTATAGAGAAAAAGTGTATTAATAAGCCTGTTCTCTCTCTCTATATCTAGTTATTTAATAATAACTTAGATAATAAGAAGAGAGAGGCTATTTTTAATAATAATAAGCCTGCTCCCCCTCTCTACTTTAAATTACCTATTAATAATAAGAATAATAAGATAATAGGGGCTGCTATTTAATATACCTAACCTAACTATATTATTAAGTATTATATATTTAATATCTTTAATTTCTTATTTAATATTCTAACTCTTATTTAGCTCCCTACTAGCTAGAGAGCTATAAATAAGACTCTTAAAAAGGCTCTTTAGTAACTTTCTAATTAGGAGCTTTTTAGTATATTTATAATTTCTTTTTCTTAATATTTTCTAATTATTATTTAGTAATATATAGTATAACTATCTAAAAGCAGGCTTTAGTTATAGCTTCTTAGTTTCTATATCTAAGTAAGTAGTATAAGGGTGCTTTAGTAGTTTATAGCTCTAGATCCTGCTCTGCTTTACTAAACTATAGATTTTACCTGTTTAATAAGAATTTTAATAAATAGAATAATAAGAACTTTATTCCCTTTAATAAGAATAAAATTCCCTTTAATAAGAATAAAACCCCCTTTACTAAGTTTAATAATAAGTTAATAATTTATAGTAAAAATACTATAGAGATTCCCCCTCTAAACTATAATAAATATAATAAGCTCTACTAGAGTTATATATATAATAGAGTAGCTAGCTACTTATTTAGAAAGTACTTTAGAGATACTAAAAATTAATATACTAACTTTAAGGGCTATATTTATATATCTACCTTTATTATAGTAATTATTCTATAGTATATACTAAGTTCTCTTTTATATATCTTAAAAGAGAAGCTTTCTAAAGCTTAAAAAAACTACTATTAGCTAGTTATATAGTGCTATTTATACTTTATAGAATAATTATAAGCTTAACTAAGAGCTATTAGGCTTAGTATATATAAGATATTATTTAAATATCTTAAAAACCCTTTATAAATAAGGCCTATAAAATATATAATAAATATTAATACTTAATAATATACTATATAATATAACACAGTATATTACAGTATTAATAATACTGTCTATACTGTGAATAGAAAGGTCTAGAAAGTCCTAGAAAGCCTTACCTTTAATAAGCTTTCTAGCTAGAACTAAAAGGGTTTAAGCAATAACTTTAATATATAACTAAGCCCAAATAGGCTAAATATCTATACAATCTACTATGTAAGCTATTATATAAGTAATTATGTAATAGAAGCCTCTAAAAGGGCTAGAATAAGTATAAATAACTCCTCTCTCCCCTACCTAGCTAGTTACTAGTTAATAAGCCGAAATAATACCTATTTTAATACCTCCTTAATTACCTAAGCTGTTTTAAATAATATTATTATATAATATAATTACGTAAGCGAGCTACCTCACTAAGAGGTTATAAGCCCAGCTCTAGCTAAGTATACCCTATCCTTTTATAATAAAGATACTAAGGAAAAATTCCAGGAAAATTCTAGAAAAATCCTAGAAAATTCTAGAAACTTCTGGAACATTCTAGAGTATTACCCTTTACGGAATAAGGGTTTTCCTTTCTTAATATATAAGGATTTATTCCTTATTTATCCTTAAAGATCTATTTTCTTAAGGATTTATTCTTTAATATAAGAATTTATTCCTTACTATTCTAGGAATTTAATTTCCCAAGAATTTATTTATAAAATACCAAGGATTTACTCCTTATTATCCTAGGAATTTACTTTCCTAAGGATTTATTTATAAAATACTAAGGATTTATTCCTTATTATTCTAGGGATTTATTTTCCCTTAGGATCTATATTCTATATAATTTTAAAAGGGACTATTCTCTATAATAAAGGAGATTTATCTCTCATAAAACAAAAGATTTATCTTTATAAAACAAGAGACTTATCTCTTATAAAATAAAAGATTTATCTTTTATAAAATAAGAGACTTATCTCTTATAAAATAAAGGATTTATCTCTTATATAACAAGAGATTTATTCCTTATAAAACAAGAGATTTATCTCTTATAAAAAGAGTCTTATCTCTTATAATATTAGAGATCTATTCTCTATAATAAAAGAAAAGATTAATATCTTATTCTTTAATATCTTAAGGGTTTATTCCCTACTATACTAGAGATTTATTTACTCTAGAAATATCTTAATATCTTAAGAGTCTATTCTCTATTATACTAGAGATTTATATACTCTATAATTACTTAATATCTTAAGGAATTATTCCTTACTCTCTTAGGGATTTATTTCCTATATAACCCTAGGAATTTATTTCCTGGAATACTAGGGATTTATTTCCTATACTACTTATGGATTTATTTCCTATATAACTCTAGGAATTTATTTCCTCGAATACTAGGGATTTATTTCCTATAATACTAGGAATCTATTTCCTATAATACTAGGAATCCATTTTCTTAATACTAGAGATTTACTCTCTAAAAATAAGAATTTCTATCTTTTATAACTATAATAATCTTAAGAGATTTTATCTCTTTAAAATAAAATAATAATATATATTATAAATTAAGAAGGAGTATATTTCCTTAATAAAAGAAGGAGCTATTTCCTTAATATATAAAAGGATTTCCTTCTTTAATATAAAAGAAAAAAGGATTCAGTTCCTTAATAAAAAGGAGTTTTCCTTTCTAAAAAGGAATTTATTTGCTTAATATAAAAAGGTTTACTTCCTTAATAAAAAGAGAATTTACTTCTCTAATATATAAGGGATCTATCTATCCTTAATAAAAAGGATTTATATCCTTAATAATAAAAAGAGATCTACTTCCTTAATATAAAAGGGATTTATATACCCTCAATAAAAAGGATTTATATCCTTAATAATAAAAAAGGATCTACTTCCTTAATATAAAAGGAATTTATATATCCTTAATAAAAACGGGATTTATATCCTTAATATAAAGAGATTTATTTCTCTAATATAAAAAGGGATTTATATCCTTAATATAAAAAAAAGAGATTTATATCTTTAATATTAATAAAATAAAAAAGGTATTTACTACCTTAATAAAAAGGGAATTTATTTCCTTAATAAAAGAAATAAATAATAAAAATAATAATAATACTTAAAAGACTTATATATAACAAAACGAGTCTTTTTATATATCCTTTAGGAATTCATTTTCCTTTAATAACTAGAGATATACTCTCTTATATAAAAGGATAACAATACTCTTAAATAATTATAAAGAGTATTTCTATAACATAAATAATAAATATATATATACTCTTAAGATATAAAAGAGTATTATAATAAATAATAAAAGTCTACTCTTAAATAAAGAGTATTATAATAAAAATAATATAAATATATACTCTCTTAAATATAAAGAGTATTAAAAATAAGTAAGAAGAGATATATTCTTCTTTATATACTATAATAAACTCTAATATACCTTTTAATAAAGGTAATAATAATACTTACCTATAAATAGAGACTATATTCTCTATAATAATAATAATAAAAAGAGATTTATTCTCTATACTATATCTATAAATAGAGACTAATCTCTCTATAATAATAATAATAA
>JAVHLV010000452.1:0-43542 GCA_036785495.1 Colletotrichum neosansevieriae
AATATATAAATATATAAATATATATATATAGTTAGATACTATAAAAGTTAAAATAAAAAGCTATATTAATAATAAAGAGTTAAAAGGAGTTCTTCTTACTATTATAGTATATTAAGGGTTATATAAAATAAATATAAAGAAAGCATATTAAACTAGCTAAGAGCTGGGCTTATAACTATTATAATAAGTAGAAGCACTAAAAGGGGGTAAAACGAGACCTTATTCTAGAAACAAGGAATCAAATTTCACAACTAAGACGCGGGTTCGACTGAAATGCCTTAGTTGAAGATGATTAAAGTGACCCTTTTTAATCATCTTTTGTTCGCATATTCTTTCGGGACTTTGAAGATTGAATGTATCGGGCTGTGCGACTTCGGAGTGGCATGCTCTCGATGAAAGCGAAAGATGTTCCATAGACGGACAAGTCATAAAATGATGATTCTTCACCCATTCGACTTATGGGTGTAAACTCCTCAGATCCAACTCTTCAGTGAGTGCGTCATGTATCTGCTATTCAACACCTAATATGCTATGTTCCCCATGAAAAAGATGGGAGATTGAGAACGCCCACGCCGGATGATGCCCTAGTCCTCTCTATCCCAAAAACCCGTTGTTTATCGGTGACCGTATGAAGCGCGTGATTCATATGAGTGTTTGTGTGTTTTTAGTTCTTCATTTAGATAACCCGACCTCTAGCACGGAAACCAGAGATCACACCCGCCCGAAGACAATGTTTCAAGTCTTTCCCAGAATCAAGCCATGGTCTACTCTATAATACCTGTATCCATTTTCAGAAGCACTGCAAGAAATGTCATTTCTGTTCTCAGACGACGTGCCTAACGCCGTTGGTGAGCTTGGACTTAGCCAGCTGTTCCTTGATAACATCGTCGAGGCATCCGGCGGCCGCGGCGATGAAGCCGAGGTACGGCCTCTGTGCGCGGTGTCAGCATTGAATTTTGAGGGGCGTAGCTAGGAGAGGTGCCTTACGCTAGGGTTGAGAACCTTGGACTGGTATTCTGCGTGGAACTGAGTTCCGACGAAGTACGGGTGGTTCTTGAGCTCGAAAATCTCCATACGCTCACCCGTCTCGTCCTTACCAACGAAGTTGAGGCCAGCCTCGGAGAGCTTTTCGACGAAAGCGGGGTTCGCCTCGTAGCGGTGACGGTGTCTCTCTTCAACGGAGTCGACCTCGCCGTAGAGCTTGCGAAGTTTGGACCACTCACTACCGGGCTGGAACTCGGTCGGGCGGAGACCAAGACGCATGGTGCCACCAAGATTGTTGCGGTTGAGCTCGGGCATGTAAATGACGACCTTCTCTGATGCCTCAGCGTTGAACTCCTCCGATGTAGCGCTGGGCACGTCGAGGAAATCGCGTGCGTACTGGATGATGGCAGTTTGGAAACCAAGGCATACTCCGAGGAATGGCGTGCCGTTCTCGCGGGCCCATTTGGAGACCCTCATCATACCCTCGGTACCCCTGGTGCCGAAACCACCGGGAACAATAATACCGGAGGCAGTGCAGACGGAGTGCCAAGCCTTGTGGTATTGAGCTTGGTCCTCAGACTTGGCCTTGGGTTCAAGGTGTTCGGCGTCAACCCAAATGATGTTAAGCTTCTTGCGGAGGTGCATCGACGAGTGTTCCAGGGCCTTGACGACGGAAAGATAGGCATCTTGCGACTGGACGTACTTGCCGACGAGGGCGATGCTGAGCTCGCCCTCGTAAGGGCGGCTAACCACGGAGGCCCAGGTCTTCCAAAGAGCTTCGCCCTCGGCAATGCGAGACGGAGAAATCGAGAGGGCGTCCAGGTTGACAGCCTTGCGGAGCCAGGGGATGAGGCCTTGCTCACTCAAAAGGAGAGGAACCTGGTAGATGGTGGGCATGTCACGGACCACCAGAACCTGGGGAACGTCGACCTGACAGAGAAGAGCGATCTTGCGGATTGTGGGCTCCATAAGGGGCTGCTCACATCTGCAGGCAATCTTGAAGAGGGTCAGTGAGGTGACGACTTGAGGCGCCAGGTTATCATACCATGTCGGGGACGAGACCATAACTGCGGACCGTCTTCACGGCATGCTGTGTTGGCTTTGTCTTCTGCTCGCCGTGGATGGTGGGTACGTAAGAAACGTGAATTTGGATGAAGTTGCCGCTTCCTGCTCTGTGACGCACTGATCAGGGGTTAGAGTGGTCAACATCAGCGAGAAATGAGGCGGACAAACATTGGGTCAATGCCTCGACGTAAGGCATCTATTCGATTATTAGCAAGCGCTACTAAATGACGGCATGCCACAATCTGTCAAAGTTGCACATACGCTTTCGATATCGCCAACAGTTCCTCTACACGCGTGGATCAGCAAATGGACCATTGACGGACACGTCGAGCTCTAAAAGTGCCAGCTCTAAGCGCAAAAGCTTGGAACACCAAGTTCGAGCAATTTATATCCTTGGGGTCGAAAGAAACTTACCCAAGCTCGATGATGCAGACATCGGGCTCCTCACCCGAATCGTCAGTGGGAATCTTGGCTACGCGCTCAATCCAGTCCTGGATTGCGTCGGTGACGTGAGGGACACTAGTCGAATGTCAACAAACATGATGGTTGGCGAGGTTGCAGCTCGACAACATACACCTGAACTGTCTTTCCAAGGTAATCACCGCGGCGCTCCTTCTCAATGACGTGACGGTATACTTTTCCAGTGGTGATGTTGTGTTCACCCGTCAGGCGAATGGCCAGATACCGCTCGTAGTTGCCCAGGTCTGCAAAGCGAGCCTCAAAGTCAGAGACTTTTGATTGATAGAATGATGGCCGAGCTCCCCTTATTCAGAGGTGAGAGGAAATGTCGCTCCTCATAGGAAGTTCACCTACCGAGATCCACCTCCATGCCATCTTGCAACTGATCTTGGTCAGCACTTTCTGTAAACTCTTGGCTCAGTTTCGTCCTGTTCTAGACGTCTCTGGACCCCAGCGGGATGTTTGAGATGAGAGGCACTCGTCTCTACCGAGGAACAGATTGTGACTTCAAGGTTGGCTAGTTAATACGAACCACGAAACATTCGCCGTGTTCAGCAGGAGCCATAAGACCGGCATCGACCTGTGTGAAACCGTCAGTAATGACGCACTTTTACTCCGAAACGAAAGGGTCAAGATTGCGTGTCTACTCACCGACAGATAAGGGTCGATCTTGATGCTAGTCACCCTCAGTCCCAAGGTCTTCAAAAGCTGTGAATCAATAGTCAGCAAGACTGTTCCACATGCGCTTCTCTAACCCAGTAGAGAGAGAGAGAGAGAGAGAAAGCAAGCTTGTGAACTTGCAGGCGGAACGGCATCTACGAGGAGATTCCAGTCAGCGGGGTTGAAGACTCACAAGACCCGTAGACGAGGCGATGATGCCCTTGCCCACTCCGGAGATGACACCGCCTGAGACGAGAACGTAACGCATGATGGGCTGCTTCAACAAAATCAACAAAGACGTCTCGGGGTATTTTGCTCTTCTCTATGCGTTTCGCGGGATCGTGTTTCGTCGTCAACGGTGTTTCTCTCGTGGCTTGACTATGGAGGGGGAGGGAAGGAAGACAGTCAAGACAAAGGCGGGACGCGAACGCGGTCGGAGGTAAAGAAATTTTTGGTTATCGATAACGCATAACAGGAGGGGCGCCGATGCGCTCGCTGCTGGAACTGCCTGGGGTGGGACCCCGCGGTTTTGCACGTAGCTGATAGCTGAGAGCAGCCGCGACAGGGAGTCGGTCGCAGGCAAAGGGTGGCCCGTGTGGCCGCGTAAAGTGATTCTGTCTTCTGTCACGTGGTGAATGCTCACCGAGCCCACCGATAGCTCTTCAGCGAGGCTACCTAAGCAGTGTCTCGTATCCGAGGAACACCGCTAGGCTTGTTCAGCAAGAATAAGGTAAGCACTGCTGCTTCTTTGCCAACGTCGTTCGGGAAAGGGGGCGCTGACTGCGTGTCAACACGGAAACACGGACGCTATTCACATGAGAGTTGTATTGGCGAATGATGTAGCACGAAAATAATGAATACTGTAGTGCTTGCGTCGATCGGGTCGAGCTACGGAGGCGAGTGCGTAAATGCAACTCAATTAGTAAGAAAAGCATCAAACAAGAGAATAACTTCTCCTAGGTTAGACCTACTACACGGCTGCAGGGTTGAAGGGCACGCACGAGACAGGCCCGAAGATAATGACATTTGTACCGCAGTAAGGCTCAGAAGCAAGGTCAAAGTCTGAGAAAATGCGAGTACTGCTAGTGCATGCGTCTCGTGTCTCGTCCCATCATCCCCCGGATGGGGCGGGCATCAGGCGTCTACGCTTGGAGACTGGAGACTGGAGACGGGAGACCGTAGACAACCTTGCTCGTCCGTCCCCCAAAGCGTCAAGGTCAAGGTACACTACCTTTGTGGCATTGGACGATGAGCATGGGTGGGATCTTGATCCAGGAACACACTGCGTGATCGAAATCCAGGCAGGTGAGGATAGCGAAGCGAGAGATTTTCATTCCGTCCACCTTCCACCAACCATCGACGTCAATGAGAAGGGGCAGGTAAAAAGTCGACAGAAAGATATGTGAGGGGAGTCATCCATTCTAGGCATTTAGGTAAGTCCATGATTTGAGAGCATCCGAAAAGGTTGGGCAGCGCAGGCGAGAGTTGGTCATGTTGCCTGCTCTTCTCTTAATAAATGGGGAAGGGGGGCACGCGTGGAGACTGGTCAAGGAGGAGGGGTGAGAAAGCATGAGATTGACGAGATCTCGAGGTGTGATAAGTTGCCTCTCCGAAAAGTAAGATGCATCAGATAGGTGGGAGTATATGGATGGGATGGGAGGACGGATGACTTGAGGCGAGGGGTTTGGGTCAGGTGTTCGCTGCCGTCCTGTCTCCATCCCACTGCCAAATCCGTTTCGTTCCAAGAAAGAAGGAGAAAGAATTCACAAAAGCGAGGAAAACAGAGCAGCAACGTTGAGGCAGTTCCATAGCATTACCTGTGGGGAAATCTCTTGTTGTTCTTCTCAGTTATACCTATTGTCATTGGATTCCAAGATCCCAAGGCACCTTAACAAGGAAGCAACAGAGGAGAATCGGAGGTCACAAACTCAGCTTACCTACCTACCTTCCTGAGCAGTAAAGGTTCATCGAGTGGGCTGGGCACAGGCACCGTGGAACTGCGGCACTGTGAGGGAAAATTAGACAAGCACTGTACCAGGCGGGAGTGGAGGAGGAGGAAGAGGAGGCAGGTACTTGTTGCCATGTACCTTGTACCTACCTACTTCACATAAATCGCCCAACCTGCCCCCTTCCTCTCTTCTTCCTCTCGTTCGTCCCTCAACTCACTGCTACTCCTGTTCGTCTTGTTTTGCAGTTGGCCATGCTGTTTGCGACTCTTTTCGCAGCCTTGGACCGGATTTGCTGGCTTAGGAGCGACACACCGATCTCGCCTTCACGACCGTTTGGGGTCGTATAAGTTGCTGCCTCCGAACCAGTCACTCACCAGAACAGCGGACTGGGCCTCGGGGGCACGCGGGACGACGAAAAACCAATCGACCGACTATCAAATCAGACGGCAATAGACGACCGTTTTGAAAACTGCAGACCTTTCACCAGAATCGACTCCCTCGTAAAAGACGCACGCCAATTCGGAGAGCAAGCGAAGGGCAGTTTCCCTCCACCAAGCGGCGAAACAGTACTACTGGCTCTGCTGGGGCCACTCGACGAAGGGGAACGACAAGGGTCCTTTGCCGTCTCTGAGCAGGCCATCCGGCAACTCACTCGACCCAGTGTCACCAACTCCAAGGCACCTCTGCACCAGAACACCAAAATAACAGAGCCAAACCATACCATCCCATAGCGCAGAGGAAGCCGCAAAAATTGGTATGCGAGCAAAGAGACCTTTAGGGACCAGCCATGCCCAGCTGTTGCAATGAGAGGCCCGCGTCAGACCTCTGCAGACCGAGTCAGACATGGGATGCAGCCAAAAAAGAAACAACAAGAAAACGGAACAAACCCTGAGAATAGAAGCCTGATCCTGCCACCTCGGCCTTACCGGTGCAGCAAAAAGTATCATCTGCGACTCAGCAGACCTTCAACATTCAACTCGTCTCATTTCCGCAACAGGCCAGAAGGAGGCTCGTTCCTACAAAGCCCTGAGCAGCATCAAAACGCCTCGTCGTGGGTAGTTGGCTAGCTGGTCATCACTGACAACGGGGTTGGGCTATCGATGCGCCCAGGAAGGGGTATGGGTGATCCGCTAGAACTGAGTGAGCCATGTCACTGAAAGATCGCCTTTCCGCACTGGCTTCCTCAAGTCTCCGTTCGACGGGCCGTCTTGCAGCTTTTTGGACAACGAGCACAGCGACCGTCTTCAGCTACATGATATGTCCCCACCCCAAGACCGCCAGAAAAGGATGGCAATCTGTCTGTCATTCTCTCGTCGCACTACACTGGGTCGCTCTGCGTGCATACAACTGCGACAACTCCGTTCTATTCCTGTCGTTCGAGCCTTTTCTTGATGCGCCTATGCGACGACGACTACGATGGTTTCGATGGCTTTGTCACGGCACTCTGGACGACGTTGCGACTGATCACAGGATCTGCTCCAGCTTGTACCGCCGTTCTTTCGGCAGACTACATAACCATTGCCTTCTACCACGATCAGCGTTATCGACTGACGTGATAACCCAGTGGTTACTTGGCGTCAATCGCCAAATACAGGTACATGAATGCGAAACGACCTGCCTACTCCATTGCTTCCCAGCAAGTGCTGGAGAAAGTTTCGACATAACGTTGAAAGGCTTCCCGAGGAAGTAGCATTGCCATCACTCGCTCTTGATGGCTGAGTTATGGTCTTGGGAACCTTTTTTCAATCACACTACTACAGGGCGAGCTCCATAGCCATGGGAGGAAAAGGGCAACGTTCAGAAACTGATATCAGCATCCATCCGGGGCGAAGGATACCGTAGCTAACCACGACCATGCGCGGGAACAGCAGCTTCCGTCAAGCGTCGGCGAAGAAAATTGCCCCAGATACTTACTGCCCAGAGTGACAAAGATAAGGAGTGGGACTGGATATGATAGTGTGTTGCTAATGTTGCTTCAGTCTCACTAACACATCACTATTTGCAGCTGCTCTCTCACTAACGCAAGATTCTCATTGGCTCTCGGCCTCGCCCGGCTGTCGGCTAGGCAAGATCCAAGTGACGCTAGATCATAAACGGACAAGTGGCACGTCTGGAAAGATTTTTGACACGCTGGGCGTTGAAACCAATCACGCGGCAGAATCGGAGGAGGGGGCTGAGGGAAAATTGGCGACTCGCAGACGGAGACGTGACGGAAGAATGAGAAAGCCAGACTGGACGTGGACTCGCTTCGCCTGTTCCTCCACCATCCCCAAACACCCGAATCCGACTCTGTATCCGCTGCAGCAACGCGCAAATCGAGCCCGATTCCGATTGAGGGACGCTTGAACAGAGACTTAGGTAAGACCAAGAGCACCCTTTCCTCTCTCAGCCTCTCGTTGTTGGCCAGTCCCGTCAGTCTTTTTTCCCCTCTGCTTGATCGACCCGTTCAGTGCAGCCCGTTCAGGACAGTCCTGTCCTGCCCTGCTCCGACCCGATCTGTTTCTGTCTTCCTTCCGCCGTCGCCGCCGCCGCCGCCGCCCGAAAGTTGTACCCTTTTTTCCCCCCTTCAATCCTCGCACCCCCATCCCGATCAGCCCCGGGCTGCCGATAAAGTTGTAGGTTCAATTTTAAATTCCCTTGCAACTGGCTTTTGATGCCATCACGTCGTGGTTTGATGGTTGGTGGATGGTGAAGTTGATGTTGCTGCTGTGGATGCGCGAGTTCGCGACTGTAGCGTTGCAGGCCTCTCCGTCTCTCTTCCCTTGCATCCAATCTCTTTGACTTGATTCATTGTCCTTTTCGCGTTTCCTCATCAAAGCCAGTCTGAAGTCAGCAAGTAGGTATCCATGGAGATTGAGTTAGGGTAGACAAAGAGCTTCTTTGGAAAGACACGGCTTGAGTTGTTGTTGGAAATGTCTGTCGCTGTGGCGCCTTGTTTCTTGGGGTCCCTGTGTGTGTCTCTCTCTCTCTCGCCTGCCTTTCCCTTCTTCCCTTGGCCTATTCTTCTTCCCTTTTTTTCCGCCTATCCTTTTTCCCTGCCCTCGCCCTCGCCGCCTTCCTCCCCTTCGCTCCGTCAGTGTGTTCTGCCTGAGGTGCACTCTGCCTCCGTCAGTTTTCCCCCGGATGGCCTAGGCACACACAGCCCGGTCCCCCCCAAAGCCCGGTCGCCAGTCACCAGCCATATGGATGGAAGCACCGTAAGCGGCCGCTCCACTGCTGAATTTCCCAAACCTGCCGCTACTCGTCCGCTCGCTTGCTCGCTCGCTCCCCCCAGCACCAAGCACCAAGCACCACCTCCACCTCCACGTCCACACAACCGCGACGCGCGCGACAAGTCTGCATCGCGATCATCTCCGCTGCCGTGTCACTCCCATCTCCATCATTCGTCGCTTCATCTTAATGAACCTGGACCTATCGGGATCTCGTCGCTGACTTTTTAAGTAACCGCTCGATGGGTCGCGATAGCCGACCACAGCCATGAGCACCTGGATGAACGAGGCCGCGGTCCCCAACCACAATGGCAACGGCTTCCCTCACATGAACGATCCCAATGCTGCTGGAGCCATGATGGATCCAGCAGCATTCATGGGCAGCCCTGCCCATTTCAATCCTGCCCAGTTTGCCAATTCCCAGCAGGCTCAACAAGCCCAGCAGCAGCAGGCCCAGCAACAGGCTCAGCAACAGATGGCCGCCATGCAAAACGGCCAGATGCGCAACGCTTCGCCATCATCCTTTCAGAACCCCGTCTATCAAACCAACTCCGTCATTCCCTCGAAGCGACCTCGTCCTCGTGAAGATAGCCTCGCCGGCTCGCCGCGACAGAATCCCGGCATGCTACCTACCTCGCGCTCCGAGACGCCTCAGACCTTCCCCGGCTACCAGGGAGGCATGCCTCAACAAAGTCAAGGCCAGCCATCGCCCTATCCCCATTTGCAAAACGGTTCTGCGAATGCGACGCCCTCTCCGATAATGGCGAACCAGCTCCGCCCTGGTAGCGTCCCTCAGCGAGTCGCGACCGCATCGCCACATCCCTTCTCCCCAGGCGCACAACAATTCGCTCCCCAAGCATCCCCGAACCCATCCGAACACAGCACGCCGCAGCCGAATCCGTACATGCAAAATGTATCAAACATGCCCCCAGGCTTCAACCCCAACTTTACGCCCACCCAGCAGTCACCCGCGCGACCGTCCCCGAACCCGAACGCGATGGCTGGAGGAATGATGCCTCAACAGATGGGACAGATGCCGCAGCACATGGGCCAGATGCCTAACCAGATGCTGCCTCCCAACATGCAACCACGGAATGCGATGGAGCAGCAGCACATGGCTGCCTACCAGGCGCGCCTCCAGAAACAGTTGCAACAGGGCAACATGCAAGGCATGCAGAACATGCAGAATATGCAAAACATGCAAAACATGCAAATGGCAGCCCAGATGCAGGCGCAGAATATGGCTCAAGGCCGTGGTATGATGCCAAAGCAGCCGATGCAGATGCCCAACGGTCAAATGCCTCCGGGTTCGATGCGCCCTCAGCAGCAGCAACGCCCGATGCCCCGAACCGATCCTGAGCAATTCATGAAGAGCCTCACTACCTTCATGACAGCCAAGGGACTCCAGCTCGACGCGAGCCCGGTCATCGGCAACAGGCCTGTTAGTTTGCTGACTCTATTCCAAGCCGTTCAAGGAAAGGGCGGCTACAAGCCGACGACAGCGAACAACCAGTGGCCGCACATTTCCAACAGCGTCGGATTCCATCCTGGGCAAATACCGCAGGCACCACAGATAATGAAGGAAATATACGAAAGAAACTTGCTCAGATTCGAAGAGGCGTGGGTTGCGCAGACCACTCGACAACGCATGATGCAACAACAGCAGCAGGGCATGCCCAGTCAACCAGTGCCTGTTCAGCAACCCCAAGGAACTCCCACCAAGCAAATGTCTCCCCAAACACAGATGCCTCAGCAACAGATGATGCCGCAAGGCCAACCCAACGTGCCTCCTCAGGTTCAGACGCCCGTCAAACAAGGCTCGTTCAGCGGTCAACCTCCAGCCGTCAACGGCTTTCAGACGCCCCAAGCACCAGGACAACAAACACCGGCAAATGGACCCCAGGGCCACGCCAGGAACAGTCTGTCACGCAGCGTGGAACCCACGCCAGGTCATCCAAATTTCCCTGCGGCCTCGCCTGCTTCTTCAAAGGCTGGCGGAATGCCCATGCCTGCCCCTCCGAGCATGGATCAGAACCCAATGGCTGCTTCCATTAAGCCTCGTATGCTGCGGCTGGCCCAAGAATCGGACGAGTACACACCAAGCGCACGTCCCCTTGAGACCTTTGGAGGCATCAATGTTCGCGCCTTCGACCTGAAGGGTTTGGAGTTGCAGGGTCTGAAGCCAGATATTCCCCCTCCGTACGAGTTGGGCTACGTGGATCTGCACGCGCTCACCCGAAGTTTAGAATCTGGCATTCACGGCGAAGTTCGCCTGGCTCTCGATACTCTGGCGACTGTTACGGCAACTCAGCATCAAGCCTTGCACATTCATCTCAAGTATTGCGAAGAACTCATCGAAGCCCTGTTAGAGTGTGCAGAGGAACAACTGGATTTCCTTGTCGAGAACACAGAAGAGTCTTCGTCAGACATTCAGCTGACCCCTTACGAGGATGTGGCGCGCGCCTGCTGGGCAGAAAAGATGGGTGTGAAAGAACCACCCAGGTTCGGTTCGCCGGAGTACGAGCTTGATCGAGCCGTGGACAGATTCTCTTGCGTCATTACCATCCTCCGCAACTTATCATTTCCCGAGGCTGCAAACGAGAACCACATGGTCCTCGGTGACGAATTGGTTATCAAATTTTTGTGTGCTGTCATTCGGTATCTTGGTACACGCAGTATGTTGTTCCGAACGAGCGCGAACACCCTCGAGTTCATGAAGGACGCCATCATTTTGCTGTCCAACATTGCAGGCGCTGTTGAGATCCCTGGTCGTGAGCAAGCACTTTGCTTGTTACATTTCTTACTGGCGTTCGCGCCGGCTCCCGGGCCAAACACGGCGGAAGACAAACTCTATTTCCCTCCTTACCAGCCTGGCGTCCATACACACACCTTCCACGCGGTTGACGCCTTGGCCAGGTTCCTGGCCAGAGACGAGCCTAATCGAACTCACTACAAGACAATATTCGCCATGGATGCTAGCAGCACACCGCAGTACGACTTGTTGACGCGCGCCTTCGCCCTTGCAACCACCGTTATTCCGATCCAGTCACCCGATTCAGTAGTGGCACATGTCGAAACGCCTGAGAAGTTCTTTCGCCTCATCGAAGACCGCAAACCTTGGCTCATGCAAGGTTTATTGGCGGCCGATATTATAGCGTCCCTCGCACCTGGGCACGAGACCGGCGTTGCGAAGGCTTGGCTGGCAGGTGGGAACGGATTCGCTCAAAGTCTATATCACTTCGTTCAGGTCTTGGGAGCGCAGTTTGAGCAACCTTGGCAAACGCGAAACGGCCAGGGCGACCCCGCAGGCCGAGATACCGGCCTTGTGTACATTGCGACATGCGGCATTTCAACACTGCGTCGTTTAGCTGAGAAGGCCCGAGATCCCAACGATACCAGGTCGACACTTCCTGCTAACGCGTTACCATCTGAAGAGAGTATCCTCAAAATGATGCTCATGCGGTCGCCTGAATGGACCAAGGATGGCGTTATCAAGAATCTCACAGCCTATGCGGCATTGGACCGTTAGAATTACCTGGCTTGGCAGAATGCATGGCATAGATATGGAGTTGAGGTTCGCGTCGATTTTGAGGGTGGAGGCCTCTGCTGGTGCGGGAGGGCATCTAAGTCGAGCACGCTCTTGGCTAATTGAAGCCCCGTGTGCCACGAATTGTGTATAAGTGTTGTAACCAAAAAAGAGATGGGCGCGTTGATGGGATTCATTGGGAGCATGGAGCGAGACTGCTTGACGGGAGCCAGTCTTTCATAGTTGTATAAATGACGCGACAATGCAAAAATACCTCCAGAGACTTTTTCATTTGACATTCCGTCATGACTAAACCGCAACGCGACAGCTTTTCGTGCGCCAATTTTGCTTCTTGTCCGCCACCTGCGAAGGCCTCCCCCCTCCAGGAAGCTGCAAAATTTTCGTGCTAATGGTGAATTGCAAGAGCTTTAATATGGGCGAGCCGGCCCTTTTTCGCAACAGCAGGCCATCTCTTTCCCTCCCATTCGTATCATACAGTGGTTCATTGTACATGCAGCTTGACAGGCTATCTCATGCTGTGATCTCGGTCGGAGCGGTCTTGGGCACCTTGGGGTCACCCAGCGTCTTTGTCAAAAATTCCTTGATCTTCTCGACATGGTGGCCCTAGGAAAACATGCCTGGTTAGCCAGTGACTTTATTGAAAGTATCTTGGGGCAGGCGAATGGGCCACCAAGGGAGCGTGGGGAAAGGCTGAGCAAGAACATCGCAGGAAAGATAAACCAACCTTCACTTCGACGTGCTGCGTGACAGGGTTGATCTTCAGGTTTTCTCGGGGCACACCAATCGCGGCGGCAAGGTCTTCTACCAGAGCTTTTCTGTTTCCATCAATTTTCTTGACGACGGTGAATTTGGAAGAACCGGCGGCTTTGTCGCGGTTGTAGACGGGGTAGGAGTTTGAGTTCGTCACTCCAACAACGTATGGCCTCGCTTGGGGGGTCTGAGTGAGGGGAGGGCGGTCGGTTGAGGAAAACCGTGTTGTCGCGAGGAAGGCGGATCTGGGAGCGATCGAGGCGGATGGCCTGGCGAGGGCGGCCCTAGCGAGTGCGCAGCGCATATCGGTGGCAACTTGTAGCGTCTTATTGGAGTTAGATTTCGAGGGACAAAAGGGGTGTGCTGTGATCTTGGAGTGCTCCTTGACTTGCTCATGATTAACGGAGCTTGTCCCAGCGGTCTCTGATGAAGGGATTCGCGCCGGCTGAAGTTCGGGGAAACCAGTGCTCCTCAGCCAGAAAGCGATTATGCACGGATCACCTGCCATGGTACGCAGCCCAGTTGAATTAGGCGGGCGCGGGAAAACTTCGGCACGCGGGAAAACCCCCCACCAATTCGACTCTTTGGCGAAAATGCCCAAAACTCTTCCTGCCCCTCAGCCCGCCGCCCGCAGCGAAAAGTTCAGCAAAAAAGTCGACCGGCCGACGACACTCAAGACCCCCCAACAGTGCGATCTCCGATCCCGACGACGTCACTTCGAATCTTTCCCACGCATCTTCGGACCGTAACCACAAACGCAAAACACCCAAACCTCGCCCATCATGGAGGAAGTCTACGCCGCTCTTGATGGCGAGAGCATCCTGCCCAAGCTTGCGTCGCAGCTCTCCCGCCACCTCGTCTTCCCCCTGATTGAGTTCGAGGCCGGCCGTGCCGAAGAGAAGGGCGATGACGACAAGGCGCGCAAGATCCTGGCCGGCAAGATCAAGCTGCTCGAGGACACCAACATGGCCGACTACGTCGCGCAGCTGTACCAGGACCTGAACGGCGGCAGCGAGCCTCCGGCCGAGTACACCAAGAAGCGCAACGAGGTCATTGCCCAACTCGAGAAGTACGAGCAGGACACGGCCAAGATCTCGGAGCTTCTGACTCGCGAAGACGTCGTTGGCGCGCTGCGCAGCGACAAGGTTGCCAACTTGGAGTTTTTGAAGAAGGACCACGACGTGAGTTGGCCCCTGCTCCACATCGGGCGTGCGCGAATGCGGAAGGGAAGCATCGTTTGATACTGACTGAGCACGAAACAGGTCACCATCGAAATGGTCAACGCCCTCTACGAGTTCGGCCAGTTCCAGTTCCGCTGCGGCAACTACGGCGCCGCCGCCGAGCTTCTGTACCAGTTCCGTGTCCTTTCCACCGACAACGACCGCGTCTCCTCTGCTACCTGGGGTAAGCTCGCTTCCGAGATCCTCACCACCAACTGGGACGCCTCCGTCGAGGAGATCATGAAGGTCAAGGAGGGCATCGACTCCAAGCTCTTCAACAACCCGCGCGCTCAGCTAGACCACCGCACCATGCTTGTCCACTGGGCCCTCTTCCCCCTCTTCAACCACGAAGCTGCCCGCGAGCCCATCCTCGACCTGTTCTTCTCCGCCGCGTACATCAACACCATCCAGACCTCGTGCCCCTGGGTACTCCGTTACCTGATCGCCGCCGTCATCACCGGCCGCTCCCGCTCGCGCAACTCCAGCCTGCACCAGAAGCAGATGAAGGACGTGATCCGCTACGTGCGTCAGGAGGCCTACGAGTACTCGGACCCCATCACCGAGTTCGTGTCCGCGCTGTACGTCGTGCACGACTTCAACGCGGCGCGCGAGGCGCTGCGCAAGGCCGAGGAGGTCTGCCGGGCCGACTTCTTCCTCATGTCGTCCAGCGACGCCTTCGTCGACGCCGCCCGCCACCTCATCTGCGAGAGCTACTGCAAGATCTTCAGCCGCATGAACATCCGCGACCTCTCGGCCAAGCTCGGCCTGAACCCGGACGACGGCGAGAAGTGGATCGTTAATCTCATCCGCGAGACGCGTCTGGACGCAAAGATTGACTCGCAGGAGGGCACCGTCATCATGAACCACCCGCCCAACAACGTCTACCAACAGGTCATCGAGAAGACCAAGGGCGGCTTCTTCAGGACCCAGGTCCTGACCGCCGCGGTTTCCAAGTCTTGAGTTTCGCGGGCAAACAGGGAAATTGGGGGTTAGCGATGTGACGGGAGAGGAAGAAAAAGAAGAAGTCGGGTGGAGGGGGAATTTTACATGACATGACATAGACACGCCCCATATCACACTCAACTCACACACTCAAGATGACAAACTACGACCAGTCAAGACAAAGGGGCGGGACAAGAAAGAGTTTAGCGAACGTCTGCGGTGTCGTTCTTGTTTTGAACGTTTAGGGTCGGGCTGTGGACGTGGATAAAAGGCTGATGAATAGTCATCCCGAGGCTTCTTTTTTTCCTTTTATTTGCATTGGCACGGCGTTTCAGGGCAAAACGGGGTATCCGAGGGCAGTGAGGCAGGGAAGAGAATCTTCTTTCCCCGTCACCGCTTATTATTGAAATGTTACAGAATTTAAAAAGATATTCCGAGTGCTGCGGCGAGTCCTTTAAGTCCAACGATCTCGCGTCATTCGAAATCAGTGGTTGGGCGCCTTGCCTTGCCTGTCTGTGTGTCCGTTGCGTCTTGGGGAGACTTTGGTTGTTTGCTCGTCGCCTTTAGCAGTCTGGCGCCACTCGCACTCGCATTTGCTATTTGAGGTACTATAGTCATCCAAATTTGCCTCTGCTTTTCTGGCGTATTCTTAGGTGGAGTGTCTGATAGCCTTGGTAGCCGACAAAATTCTCCAACAAACCCAACAGGCCTCATCCCGCATCCATTCATCTGTAAAGAATTGCCCTGGCCGCTTGTCCTATCCCAGATATGGCTAATTCCACGCCAATCATTATGAGCTTCACCATCAAATGGTAACATGTTGACCGTGGCCTTCTTCGCTTTTTCGCTTGCCTCGTGAGCTGCGAGACCTCCTCATTTGGAAGTACCATCTCGCTGTCGACGACGCGGATATGACTGCGACGGCGACGCTTTCTGCAACGGCCAACTCAGAAGAGCAGGCCAGCAGCCCACCGACCTTGCCCTCGTCTATACCTGCAAGCGCATCGCCGAGGAGCTCGAACACGGCGGTCTGTGGCCCCCTGAGCGTCAACACCATCACCTTCACGACGCCAGAACTGGGGACCTCATGCGCGCACGCGTCACGGCCCTGACGGTGAGGCCCTTTCGGTGTATCATGGGTTCGTCCAACGTGTTTTGGGGGGACGTCAGGTACGAGACGTCTGCGTATCGGGGCACCTCCCTCGAAGCCAGGCACACGCCATACTTCTTGTACTCTGGCTAGATAACTGGCAATATCGCGTCCTGGATCATGGAGGCCGCGGCACTTGGTCCAGCCGGCATGCCCACCGGCTCCTTTTCCACTAATCTTCGAAAGCGAAGGGGTTCCGGAAACTGCACCCAGATATTCGACTCCGTTGTACACCAGGACGTAGTACGGCAACAGGCCTGGGTCCACTGCAAGAAGTCAGTCATGTTCGGAAGAGAGTCGTTTCTGCAACTCCCAATGTAGTGTTTGATGTGGTGATACCACCACAATTTACTATAGTACTAAAAGTTACCCACTTCACGACAGCAACCCAATGTTTTCAGTACGCTTACCATCGCAATATACAAGTAGTTAATGATATTCAGAATCAGGTAGAACTTATTTGGTAAGCTTCAGGCAATAGTGGCGATATGGGTAGGCTTGAGAGGGTCATGGCTAAAGGAACAAAGTCGGAGACAGGACAACGAAGAACTTGCTGACTTTGGCCTCACCCCTTAATGTTCAAGGAGGTTGTAAAGATGGGCCAAGTGCTTATTCATAAGCAGCCGCCTTCCTAAAAAGAACAGCAGAAGACGAAAGGAAGAAGAGCAGTAGGGAAACACTACCCAGAATCGGTATTCTGCATCAATCTATTCATCCATAGTGCTTGTTCACTCAGAAAGAGCTCATCACCAGCGATCATAGCGCATACCCCTCGGCTTCAACAGGGCCACATCAACGATATCAATGCCATGGTCTAGGGCTCTCCTGGAGATCTTATACGCAATGGATTTCGGCCTTCCATACGACGACTCCCTATGCAGCCAGCTCGAGGTACTGAGGGGAGACACAGTCTAGTACTTGGCGGCAGCTGAGGTCGGTCGTCGTCGCGAAACCTACCCAGGTACGGAGCTGTGGCGGATAGAAGTGCTGGCGGAGATACACATGCAGGTGTTATTGGCAGTAAATTGTCTGCTTCTTCAGGCACGCTGCAGGGACATGGATGTGCAGTGCACAGCACAGATGCGCGGGTAGATCTGCTGCAGGCAGGGTCCATGTGGGACTCCTCCCTGAGGTGTACCGGCACCTGCCAAACCGAGGGCATCGGAGCCAATGGATGTGTTTCCAGGTGCTGTGAGTCTCGTTCACAGACGCAGACGCAATACTGCAAATTACCTTAAGGTGCTTACCTCAGGTCATAAAGCGCAGTTGATCCAGCACTGTCGACAAGAGATTTGGGGCGTTCGTTCAGATGAGCCTGATCCGGTTCTGTCGCAAAGCACACCTTAGACTTCAGTTCTCAGATCTTCCATTACTCCCACAAACGGGAACGGGACACTTTTCCCTATCGCAACAAAACAAGGGATTAAGGGACCGAGGTACCATACTCTCTTGCGTCTTCTTGTACACGCGATTGCCAGCATGACAAGAGATCATATCTCGAGAGCACAGCAGGTGCCTATGTTCTAGGGGCTAGTTAGTCACACTCCAGACGGCGAAAAGAGCTATATCCTCGTATCCCGAGACAAGCTCATGCACCACTACCAGCGCAGACTTGGACCCCGAGACTTCTTTCAAGCCAGGCAACCAACCACAGTCACTCAGAAAAGTTGGAGCGGAATGCCGTGGGCCCTGGGGGACTCCATCGAAGTCTACAACACGTACGAGTCTCCTCGGAGAGGAAGCTGGTCGACCTCTTCTCGGCCGTCTCCCGGTGCCAACACTACCCCCCGAACGAAGCGAAATAGGCGTTCTGGCACAACCGTTGGGTCTCAAACGTCGGCCTCCAACGACTAGACGCGCTTTGTCATTGTAGCAAGACTGGTCATTCGGCGTAAATTTTTTTGTTTTTTGGTCTTGGGATGGGTTTTGTGAAACCACCATCGAAATATTCAAGTATGATCGGTTCTTTGTGAACCAAATACTTTGTTTTGGTGACATTTCGCTTACGCAATCCGCTGGCATAAACGTTCTTTGATTCTTGTTTGCCTGGGCCCCCAGATGACGTCCAGGATACCGGAAGTGTGACTAAAAACGTCCAAGCATTCAGTAATCTCTTGGAGCTTCTGGCATGGATAAGACTCGAAGATTTCGCGGTGTTACGAACCCATGTCGTCGGTGCCGATAAGTCTGCATCATGAACCAGAGGCGCAGAAACACGATGGAGGCATCAGTTGAAATCCGCAGATTCGGCGTTGCCATTGGAAGGAGAAAGAGAGAGCCGGATGCGTCAGGACAATGTTCGAGATTCCATATTCAATTTTCATGTCTGGCAAAGCAAGGGCTCGGCCTGAGAACTGGACTTTTGTCACCAAAGAACAGACGTCGTTCGAGCAAACGGAATAAGACAACACCAACAAAGATTCTTTCGGGTCAACCTCGGAGAGGAAGTGTGTTTTGATAGTCTTGGATCCATTTCTTCGACCGGTATGAGGTCTGGTGAAACAGCTTTTTGGATTGTTAGACGTACCCAGACATGTGAAGTACAGAATATAAAGGCCCCCTCATCATCACCAGAAGAAAAAGATTTTGGGCAGCATCTTCCATTCTATATTCCCTTCGATAGCAAAAGCACGGCAGATTTGTCTTACATTTTCTTTTCTTTCTCTTTTAACTACAAAACAGCAACGTCATCATCATGAGCTTCGTCAACTTCGCCGACAACGATGGCAGGTCCGTCGTCAAGCAGCAGCTGACAGCTGATCACCAGCAGGGCTCTGCCGGAGGAGCCCCTGGAAGCTCCAAGTCGTGCGAAACGGACTCATCGACAACGCAAACTTTGGAGCTCAAGCAGGATGGAGAGGAGGATCAGTGCAACAGCAGTGGATGCGACTGCAACGGAGAAACCACTCCAGATTGCCCAAGCGAAGCTACTCTTCCGGCCGAGGCTGAGGGCACTGAATGCGAAGATGCCACGGACGCACCTGACCAGTATTACGACGGCCTTTGCGCAGACTACGACGATTTGGTCTTCGAGGAGGATAAGATAATGGACCAGGTTGAGCTGGATTTCGCCCACCGTAAAAAGTGGGTTTGGTGTAACATCTGCACCTGCAAGAGAGATGCGTCGCTTAAGAAGCTGGCCCGGCGGAAGATTGCGGTTGAACGCCACAGATTGCGGAACGACAAAGTTGCATCCAACTGCTGAATTATCGCCCGAACAGGATGTCGTTGATTTGTACTACTACGTCTTCGGCTCTTCAAACTGGACTTCACACGACGTTTGTGTACGGAGCATATTCCCATCTCGATGAGCGTTGGCTTTGATGCAGCGGAAACCCTGGGCTGGATTCATGTATTGATATTAGTTCCAGCGGAATCTGGCTTCTTGATCTTACCATCTCCTGTATCATCAGGACCACATTCTTTCACACTCAAGACTACCAGATTGCTGTCGCTAGGTACTGAATGATTTCTTCAGAAAATGTGCTTCTTGAACGCCTCCTAAACTCCCTCCACTCCAGATGACCTCAAGATTTTGCCGAATGCTTTTTCCTATGCAACTCCTTAACCTCCTCTGCCAACCCAGGAATCGGTCCTCGTACAGAAATACCGGGCGCCACTTGGTTGATGGGAAGAGCTGCGACCTTTTTCCCTGGCTGGATTCCGAACTCGGTCAACCAAGACGCATACTGTTCGGTCGAGGAGACGTAAACAATTGGCCCCAGACCGACCCAGGCATGCGCGGCGGCACACATGGGACAATGCTCCCCAGACGTGTAGACGGACGCTTTGGCCCTTTCTTCGTCGCTCAGGTTCAGCTGCGCCCATTGAGCGAGAGTGAATTCCGGGTGCAGTGTAGCATCAGGCTTGCCATCTCCAGACGCACCGGTCTCGGTGCGGTTGCGGTCTTCGCGGATGATGGCGCCGTCTGACCCGACCAGGACGGAACCAAAGGGGTCGTCGCCCGCGTCGAGAGCCTCCTTGGCGAGTTCGATGCAACGCCTGAGGATGTTTGGATCGGGCGACGGAGTCATGGTTTTTGGCGTGTGATGGTTGGAATTTTGACGAAGCTATTCGCAAATAGCTAAGCGGGGACGATGGAGAAACACGGTGACTCTGTGATGCGGAGGAAAGTTATTGCACATCCCACCAGGCTTAGGCATCGGGCACCGGGCCAGTCCGCAATACCACCCACACCTTACTAATAGGTATCAGCCAGCATACAGTGTACACGCATGCTCAGCCCACAACGAATGGTGGCATGTTGCCAGCATGAAGTTCTTTCCTTTTGATGTTTTGACCATTTTCATTCCGCCCAAAAGCCAGCTCAAATTGTCAAGAAATTGTGAGTGACTGAGCTTTGAGGCCCATGAAGAGCCAAACACCATACAACGCCGGAACACTGAAAACAGCAAAATGCGAGGTGCCCACACAAGTGTCCTTGAGAAAAGGATTGGAGAATTTAAGTGTCCCATTTTTAAACCCTTCAAGGTCTTCGCCAGGCGAGGTCCACGGCATTCTACTTTTTTCTGGAATCCCGGACGGACAAAGCCGAAGCCGCCGGCAGCAAAGCCTAATGTGCACCGGGGCTTTCGGCAGAGTGCCCCACAACTAGCTCCGGTCAAAGGACAACAGCCGCATCAGAGCAATCTCCCGGGCCAAACTGGATCTGAAAACAGCACAGTTTTTCACAATTGAGACCGAAGGAAATCGCACCTGCTAGAAATTTCGAGTTTTGGAAGAAAACAACAAAACCTTTCTGGCGACGCGTCGCGACGCGCAATACGAGAGCGCGGGCGCTTCTTCGCAAGGTTTGGAATCAAGACAATCATGCCCTTGCTCGGTCTACGAACGTGACGCAGCAGATAGAAAGATTAAACATCGCCGAATTACTTCCCATCATTGAATTTAATACCACTTACGACAGCGAATTAGTTGTGAAGAGGAGACGGGGTTTGGAGTTCCTGCATCGTGGCTCGCGCCCAAGGCCATATTGAGGAACTTTCACTGCATGGAAGTGGAAAATGGATTGGAAGACTGGAACGAGAAATAAATATCGTCACGTGGAGAGCGAAACGAAAAATATTTGTGTGCCGATGATCGTCAATTGCTGGTATCTAGAGCATGCCAAAGAAGAAGCCTGCCCTGGCGGCGTGTCAAAGCCAAACCACTATCTTGAAAACCCATTCCTGTAGACGCCATTCCTGAACCATCGATTCCGATGCTGCCTGAAGCCCAATTCCCAATTCCAATTGATTCCAAGCGCGTGTTCCTGTGCGTCAAGTCCCAAGTTAGATCAGGAGGAGGAGAGCGAGGCCAGCAAGAATGCCAGCGCCGTCAGCATCCTTCTCGCCACCGGAGGTGGGGACAGGAGTCTCAGAAGAGGTCTGAGAGACGACGGTGGTCATGGGGGTACCAGTGGAGCTGGTGATACTGCCAGAGGTGGCAGTAGTAGTCTCGGCATATGAGACGGTGGAGGTGGTTCCCTGGGAGGTGGTGATGACGACGGACGAAGTCTGAATGTCGACGACCTCAGTGGGAGTGACTGTGGAGGTGACCTGAACAATGTCGCAGGTGGTGGTGGTGACCGGGCGACAAACCTCGGTGTTGAAGACTGGAAATTGTCAAAATTGAACTCAATGGCAGGGTACGCTCAGAACTTACCAATGGTACCATGGCCGCCGCCAGTGGGGACGGGACGCATGATTCCATCGCCCAGAACCGTGGTCAGCTTCGGCTCGGCTTGAGGAAAGTCAGTTGAAGCATTGACAAATGCTCGTGTGCCAGAAACTTACGCAGCTTGGTCGACTGTACGAACTGGATATTCTCCATAGCGGCCACCTGGGTGGCGGCGTGGGCCATGGCGGTCATGCCAACCTTGGTGCCGTTCGTGAAGCGCATCTTGGTGGCTGAGAGGAATGAGATCGAGGAAGAGAGAATAGAAAAGGGGATGGACTTACTGTCGTTGAGGAGGTTGAAGTGGTAAGTGAGGAGAAGAGTGTTGTGTGAGTGTGTGTATGGGCGATTGAGCTGCAAAGAAAGCAAATAGTGGAAGTTGAAGAATTTGCGAGAGCTGGAAGAAGAGAAGGAGGAGAAGTTTCTGAGTTGGATTTGGGGAGGGCAGGTATTTATAGCTGGGGAGAGAGGGTGTGTGGTGGGAGACAGATCAGTAGGATGGGGGCCCAGCAGCAACCACTCCCCATCAACCTAATAGGGCGAGGGCTTCTTCAGAAGGGATCGTGTGAAGCCAGAAGAGACTTCAGCTCTGAATTTTGTGATTGGCCGATTAAGAGAGGTTGCCAGGCGGGTCCTGGAGGTGAAAGCATCCAAAAGGGCGGGAACATCTCTTGTGTTTTGACCAAAAGGGCGAGAGCAAGGTGGCTATGGGGATGGTATGAGGTTGTCTGGGTGATGGGGTGACTGGGATGGCCAATATTTCAGTGATGGAAGCTTGTGGAAGGGTGCGGCAGATCTACAGAGAAGAGCATACGCAACTCGCACTCAGCAATGGCAACTCAGCTTCAGCGCACAAAACTCGTGGAGGACAGAATGGCCTCCTGAGTTGTTGGTGAGTTGTATATAGTGCAAGAAAATCCATGAACCTGTGATATGTGGTGCTGAAAGGGATGTCATGAGTTCTGAGATGTGCCTCATTATCTGGAGCTATGCTGAAAGAGAGGTTTGCAAAAAGATTCCAAGCAGGCCAGTATATTAGAAAGGCCCCAAACTTTTATCAAAGGCTGCATGGAGATAGCTTCTAGAAGGCTGGCAGTTGTGTTGTTGAGATTGGCATCTGAAAGGTCGGCTTTGAGCAAACCATATCTTACAGCCCTCCAAGATCAGGGACCTAGCACCAAAGACTCTTTCTTGAAGCTTGTGATTTACACTTGAGCTTGTCTCTCATGCCCACACCTTTCTAACCCATTATTACAGACCCAGGATATTAGATGACAGGAAAATAATGACCTCTAGGCCGATTTTGGCAATATATCCGTTGCGAATGAATTCTACGATGCCCACGTTGTCATCGTGTCCCTGAAGACAGATCACAACAACTACGCTGGCGGCGACGAAACTCATAATCGAACCTACTATATTGGTAGAGACCCAGGCGTTCGTGGGTGCGCAGATAGTTCAGGTCAATTTGGCGCGCATTCTGGTCAAGAAACCCAGTCAGGCCAATTTCTTCGGTTTCATCCGTATTGGATGTGTGTATTGGGACGAGGAGCGACTTCGAGAGCCAAAGTTCTCGGACGCGACCCATGGCCTTGAGGCAAGAGCCTCCATCGGGGATCTCACCTAGTGAGCAGGCCATCATACAGACAGCTGAACGGCAATTGATGCCTTATTATCCCGCAGACCTAGATCCATGTCCAATGCAGGAGAAGACGGAGGCAGTGAGTGCCGTTAGGTCTGCTGCATTGGACGACTACGACGACGGCGATGATTACGATAGTGGAGAGACAACACAGCCTACGAATCCCTCGATTTCTTATGTGTTTCTCACATTTTCAAATCATGTCGGCTTGGGAGTCAGTTCATCGTCGGATCTGACACCGTCGTGAGCCCTTTTACCCTGTCTCGGGGTCTCATTTGGGGTCGATGGCTAGGATGAGAAGAACTAGGCTACGTAAGAAGATGCAGGCTCTCCGTGTACGAGGGGTAAATTCCGCCTCAAGAAGAAAGTAGGGAACAGCCGTCATAGCGGTCTATTTCGCGTGCAAGATGTCGTTGTGAGCTTGATAGAGCGTTTGATGGTGGTTGCGGAAGGGTAGGTAAGCGGGGTGCACTGAGCGGGGTAAAACCACATGTTGCTGCGAGATCATCTTGAATTAACGTTTTCTCACTGAGCCCATCACCTTTTGTAGAACTCCGCTGGATAATCAATCATCATCAGCATCATTCTTCCGTCGATTCATAAAGCTTCTTCTTGAACACAATTCAATCCCAATGCCGGTGTCCGAAGAGGCCGCCGCCCAGGCGCTGGAAGGTATCCCCGCCCGCGTCCGCGGACCAGGCGGCGCCATCGCCGTGCTCAAAGACGGCAACCTCATCGGTCAACGCGTCTGGGGATACGCCGACATGATCCAAAAGATCCCCATGACCGCCGAGACGCTGCTTCCGATATGCTCAATCTCGAAGCAGATGCTCTGCGCCCTCTTGTACGATCTCGAGCACAATCCCTCGCCCAAGCTGGCGGAAGAGGGCGATGTCAGAGCCCGGTTCGCGGCAAAGCTGAAAGAGCTGCTGCCCCGAGAACTGACAAGAGACACCGGCCTGACCATCGACCACCTGTCCAACAACCAGTCTGGGATCCGCGATTACTGGGCGCTGAGCGTGCTCTGGGGAGCTCGGCCGGAAGGTCGGTTCTCGATCGACGAGCACGGTGGACCGATGCGAGAGCGGCTCAAGACGTTCCACTTCACACCCGGAACGGAGTACTCGTACGCCAACACCAACTTCCACGTCTTGGGACGAGTCGTGGAGCAGGTTACCGGGGAGTCGATCGACTCGCTGCTTCGAGACCGCATCTTCGGCCCCGCGGGGATGAAGACGGCAAGCCTCCACGCAGACACGGCCAAGCTACCACCGCCTTGTGTCGGCTACGAGGGAGACGAGCAGCGCGGGTACCTCCCCGCGGACAACAAGATCGAATGGGCCGGCGACGCCGGAGTCGTGGCCTCGCTCAACGACATGATCGCTTACGAGCGATACCTGGATCGACTGGCGACCGAGCCTAAGAGTTGGTACGGGGCAGCTCTGACGCCGCCGTCTTACAGCGATGGGAAGCCGGCGCCGTATGGTCAAGGGCTGGGCTACGGCAAGATAGAAAATGTGAGAGTCATTGGACACAGTGGTGCGTTGAGAGGATTCAGGCTTTGCAGATTCCACGCTACGGAAGAACGGCTCTCTGTGGTCGTGTTACTGAACCACGAGGGCAATTCAGGTGCGCCCGCTGACGAAATCATTCGGAGTCTGCTTGGCTTGAAGAGACCGGAGACGGGCCCTGTTGAGCCGGACGCTTCCTGGACCGGCACATTCTTGGACGAAGACACCCAGCTGGCGATCGCTGTGTCGCAAGGCGCCAAGGGCAAGGTCGTTGTTTCGTACGCCGGCTCTCCAGAGCAAGTCACCCTGACGGACTCTAAGCGCGCGGAGTCTCCTGGAATGATTGCTGAGATTGATGGGGATCAGCTGAGGATCCAGCGTCTGAAGGAGAATCGGAACATCACGGCCTCTCGGCTCGCGCCGGGCGGAACCGTTGATTACGCTGCCTTTGACGGCGATTATCACTGCGCAGAGATTGACTCAGTCTTTCACTGTGCGAACCAAGGGGGCTTGCTCTTCGGTTCTTTTGGTGGCTTTTTGGGAGAGGGACCTGCTCATCTGATGCGCTTCATCGGACAGGACGTCTGGGCGCTCGCCTGTCCCCGTGGGATGGACGCACCGGCTCCTGGCGACTGGACCGTTAGATTTCACAGAGACAATGTGGGATCCGTTGCCGGTGCCACAGTTGGGTGCTGGTTGGCGAGAAAACTCAAGTTTACCAAGGCTTCTTCTTGAGCATAGATCAAACTTGTAATTGTACATTCACTGCCATAGCACATTCTAAGGGTATCTTGAACCACGCATCCCGAGTCCCAGCACGACGGCCAAGTGAAAGCCCTCCCATATCGCTTAAAAGATGCCGGCAACAACAGTCATAACTCCAACGTAGATTCCAGAGACAAGAAGGCCCTCCGTGGCAGCTTGCGCACCACTCCGATCTTTCCCGGTCCTAAATATGCCCGCCTGAACAACCGCTAGGGCGACGCCTACGGCTACGAGAAAGACGACAGCAATGCGCCCAACGAACCCGGGGATCACAGCAAAAGTAAGAATGGGAAGCAAAAACGCCGCTGCGAATGCGACAGCCACGGCCAGCGGGTAGCTGTTGGCGAGAAACTTCTGAATGGTTCGAAGTCGCTCTGCCTTGGTCCCGTGAAAAAGGGAAGCGGCCTTCCGTGGCATTGGTGTCCTCTCAGACGAGAAATCCACGTCCCGGGAGGACGACGAGGGCGGGCGCGCCAGGGAGACGAGATCATCTGCTGGGTCTAGGAACCGCGTCTCGATTTCGACGATGGGGTTGTGGTTGCCAAGATAAGCACGGTAATAGTCAACATCGCGCGGATCTGCGTTGGGCAGGTTCTGTGTATCTTTGAAGGATGATAGTACGTGGTCTGCAACACACGTTAGTAGTGATACGAGACACGATGGAGGAGAACACGCACTGTATTGTCCTAGCTTGTAGCCAATCTTGCCCAATACATCTGTCTTGTGCCATTGCAGTTCGCCTGCGGTGAGTGCATCCTGGCGACGCGAGGCGGGCAGTATGCAGTTTTGCATGCGCCTTGTCTGGGTATCTGCTGTGTCGAGGCGGTGGAGCTGTTCTTCCAGCTCGGCGAGCTCATCTTGAAGATGAAGGAGCAGCCGGTGATTGAGGGCTTCGAAGCGACGGTAGATCGGCCTGATGCTCGACCTCTCCGAGTCACCCGTGCAGAGCTTGGAGGCGATCAGCTCATAACCTGTGAGAGGCAGCTTCTCGGCCCGTGGGAGGTGCTTCGGATGGCCTTGGTGCATGCCTGGCAGTCGTGGTTGGAGCGCGTTGGGCGGGAGGTGAGGCTGATTGGCATTCCCTCTGGGCATCTCGGGCGTGCCGTAGTTTCGATGACCCCTCTGTCTCTGCTGCGCCGCTGGCCCAAGCTGCGCTTCGAACTTCCCAGGCATGGAGTTTGGCGAGTCTCCATAGGCGCTGTGATCCGGAGAACTACTCCGGTCGGTTTCATGGTCGAGCTCGGAGAAGACGTCGCTCTGGAAGCCGCTTGACGCCGTGGAGGCGTTACTGCGCGTAGAAGGGGATTGGTAACTCCCGTCCGGCATTCTCCAGTACGACTGTTCGACGGAGCGCTGAATAGCTTCTGGGGTGATGTTTGGCGAGTCTGGCTCGAGGTAATTGAGTGCGGTGGGCTGGGACCGTGGCGAGCGGCTCCGGCGACGAGGTTTGAGTTGAGACTTGTCGTAATGTCGCGATCTCTCACTGCCTCTCCTGCGGGGCCAGGATGCTTGGGTGATTGTCGAGCCGCTACCGCTTGAACTACCTGAGCCGTGGGTCCTGCCTGTGAGAGCTGTGAAGTTGGTCAAGTACGATGCAGTTGGCGACGTCGGCTGCGCAGGCTCTTCATCCTCGTTTGTCGGTTCTTGAACTACAGTCTCATCTGACGAAGACTCTGGATCCGCGGCGACCTCAACTTGAAGGTCGTCTGCGGCCATGGCGACTTGAGATTCGGACTGACACGCTGGCGAGACAGGTTGGGATGAAGTGCGCCGGACGGTTGCGCTCCTAGGGCGCGACCGCGCCGTTGAGGATGCGTTGTCGTCGGCTAGCATGTGATGTTTGGCAGGGCCGGCGTTATCGCCCGCGCGATGAGGGAACGGAGCCGGCGCATGAGCGGCGCCCATGCTATAGACGCGTCCATCACCCGGGTCCGTGGCCAGCCACCCTTGGCTGTCGTCCATGGAACCAGAGACGTCGTCGTCTACCGTTGGAGGATGATGGCCGGGTGACATGGCAGTCGTGGATTTGCTTGGAAGATTAACAGAACTGGCTAGATTGTTTCGAGGAAGACGGCTGGCTTAAGCTCCTGGGACGGATCGCCGTCCGAGGTCGGGTGAACCTCGTGTACCAGGACGAGAAGGTGGCTGGTGAACAGCGAGAATGTCTCAGATTGGGCTGGTAGGATTATCACAATCGCACACACACGAGACTCGCCGGTCAACAGAAGACATTACACCAGAGCCACGACGTGCGAAAAGATGTAGGAAACGACGAAAGAGCGAGGGACTTTGAGGGTCCTGACGGTGCCCAAGCAGTTTGGGAGGGACGAGATCGGGCTGGGGAACTCCCGGTGAGATCACAATTCTGTAGAGCAGCTTTCAGGTAGGGAGGGTCACGGCGAAGAACAGCTCTTGCGTGGCGAGGGTGGTGGCATCTGATGACCACTTCCCGAAAGGCAGGGAAGGGTGGGTTGGATGGGATAGGAGACAGGTAGTATTTTTGCTCGGGGGCGGGAATCTCTGCATAGCCCAACAGCTACTGACACCGGGGAAAACATGGCTTGGAAAGGAGGAGGGCCGCCATATGATCGGGATGTGAGTGTGTCAGCCGTCAACGGATTAGTTTCAGATGGCCAGGAAGACTGGACCAGCGAGTTGGTGGGGTGTGACCGGCGAGCAACGAGCTGAGCTGAGAGGCAGGGAGGGTGGTGCTTCCTTGGTTATTCTTGGTGGTGTGGAAGAGATGTCCGTGAGAATTGAAGGAATGAGGGGGAAGAGGGGTCCAGGACGAGATTAGTGTCGATGCAAGTCTTGGGGTCGAGTTTCTTTTTGTCCCTTTCTTATTTTTATCCCTTTGAGCTTTGAGACTTTTGGGACTTTTGAATGAAGGTAAGGTAGCTATCAGAGGAAGAAGAGGAATGAAATAAGTATACTTTCAGCGCTGCCTACTCGAGTCTCACTGAACCGCGCCAAGTTCCACCAAACGACCCAGTAAGGTACCTTACCTTATTACATAAGCCTTCCCGTCTGGACCTACCTAGTCCCGTCTGGAACAACGCCCGGAACATGGAGCGGCCCGGCCTACGCTAATTTTGTGAGCTAGTGAAGCTATCACAGCTGAAGTCGCGTCGCATCATGCTCACCCTCAGTGCCATTGCCACGACATATCGGCGGAAACTCATATCAAAGTAGGCGAAGCTAGTTCGGGTACGACCGGCACGGCACGTCCAAGTAATGGCCTCTCAGACGTAACCTCCAACCTCTGAGCTGCCGCCGCGATTAGCGAACTCCTCCAATCACACAGCGCGTTGGTTCCGCAGCCACTGGTTATCGACCACATTGCATTGATAAAGGGGTGCACGACATCCTCTTTTGGGGTCCAACCAGGTTTCGCCTACACCAGATAGCTACGCAAGCCAAGCAGGCTGTGATCCCACCACCGCGGTGGACTGATCTCCGTCCTGTCCCAAACATTCAGCTGCTGCTATCCCAAGATCACCCCAGCGCCGACCAAGAAAACGTGTCAAGATGACCCGCGTATCGACTCGCGAACTGGCGCGGTACCTCTTCAAGGGCCAGCTCTCCCGCCAGGGATGCCTCGCTCCGACTCGAAGACCGCTCACTCGCTTACCGGCCCGTACCGCGTGCACATGGTCGCCCGCTACTTCTCTGCCAGCGACCAAAGCAGCATACGCCACCGCGGCGACAACCGCTACACCGACCGAAGTACCACTCGTCCCGTTACGGAAAAAGTTGAAGGAAGAAAAGAAGCAGCTTAAGAAAGAAGCCAAGGGCCAAAAGCCGAAAGGGAGCAACCAGACAGTCGAGGGCTGGGAGTTGACGGTCGGCATCGAGATACACGCGCAGCTCAACACGGCCCGTAAGCTCTTCTCACCGGCGGCTACCTCCTTCAACGATGACCCCAATTCCCATGTCGCCCTCTTTGACGTCGCGATGCCGGGCAGTCAGCCTACGTTCCAGACGGAGACACTGATCCCTGCGCTGCGTGCAGCGTTGGCTCTCAATTGCGACATTCAGACCGTCAGCCGCTTTGACAGGAAGCATTACTTCTGGTGGGACCAGCCGTCCGGGTACCAGATCACTCAGTATTACGAGCCCTTTGCGAGGAACGGGCAGATCACACTCACTACTCGGGATGGCATCGCGGCAGAAGATGGAGACAGCGTCACAATTGGCATTCAACAGATTCAAATGGAGCAGGACACCGCCAAGACTCTGGCACAGCCCAATGATATCTCCTGGCTTGACTTCAACCGCGTCGGTGTGCCATTGATCGAAATTATCACCAAGCCCGAACTACATCACCCTCGCACCGCCGCCGCCTTCGTTCGCAAGATCCAGGTCCTGTTGAATGCCGTTGACGCTTGTGTTTCCGGTATGGAGACGGGTGGTCTGCGTGCGGACGTCAACGTGTCAGTGCGCAGGACCGGCGACCAGAACACCCCTCTCGGCACGCGGACGGAGATCAAGAATTTGAGCACCATCAAGGCTGTGGAGGATGCCATCATTGCAGAGCGGGACAGGCAGATCCAAGCGCTCGAGGCGGGTGAAAAGATTGCCAGTGAAACCCGCGGCTGGACCTTGGGATCGAAGCATACGCGCCGCCTGAGAGGAAAGGAGGGGGAGGTGGACTACCGATATATGCCTGACCCGGATCTCGGCCCGCTAGTGATTGGCGATGATCTGGTAACCCAACTTCGGAACTCTGTCAAAGAGCTCCCCGATACTGAACTGGATGAACTGATCCACGAGTACGGACTCACGGCCAAGGACGCGGTCTCGCTCATGTCGCTTGACAACGGCGGCCGGTTGGAATACTTTTACCGGATTGTCGACGACCTAGGAGCTCGACTGGCTGAGACTGGCGGCCCCACCTTGGAGCTCAAGTCCTATGCGCCTCTCGCCGGTAACTGGATTCTCCATGAGCTTGGTCGTTTGACGGTCGACAAAGCAGACACTGCCGTCGGCGGGCGTACTTTGGAGATAACCCCTGATGGTCAATGTGACGCCGTCTCAGTCACTGCCCTGTCTGAAATCCTCTTTCACCTGAAGGAACAACGCATCACAGGCAAAGTGGCGAAGGAGCTCTTGGTCGCACTCTATCTAGGTAACCTGGACGGCGTAAAAACCGTTACGGAAGCCATCGAAGCCCATGACCTCTGGTTTCAAGAACTGTCAGACGCAGAGTACCGCGAGCTTGCCGAATCCGCCGTCGAGGGCGAGGACAAGGTCCTGAAAGAATTCGCGACCAAGAAAGTCTATCCTCAGGGCAAGCTGATGTACCTCGTCGGCAAGATGATGCGCCTGGGCCAGACGGAGCGAATCGAACCCGCCAACGCCGAGAAGGTGATGCGGAATGTCATTGCCCAGAGCACAGGTTCCTCCTCACCATGATGTGTCAAGACCAATTCGCTATATTAATCCAAGTAGAAGCGTCTTAGAACGCTGGGATGGTGTACAGTGTATCATAAATCATTCTCGATGAAACGAGAACCGGGCCGCAATCGCAGCCCATTTACTTGGTATCCGACCCGTGCCTCGCATCAAGCCGGGCCGGCGCGAAGTCATAGTTCAAATTCTCCCTTTCCCTCAGAAACCTCTCAATCCTCTCTTCCCTGCCCTTTCCCGCAACAGCGGCGCTTTGCCTTCTCAGTGCATTGCTGATGTTCGCCTCGTGGGCCTGTCTTTTCTCAATGATTATAGCGGAGCTATTGTCCATGCGTGTCGTCTGCGCAACCGTCCCGACGGCAAACGCAGCCAACACCAGGGCAGCGAAGCTTGCGTTGGACATGTATAGCGGTTGCTGCTTCTCTCCGTTATTACGCCCATGCCATCGCTCCCAGTCCTCCCACGTCGCATTCATGCCCGGATTGTTCGGGCTCTGTCGCCATGCGCGATCGGCCTGACGGTATACCTCGTTGATATCGCGATCGTCGCGCACGCCGGTCCCCGGCATGTGCCAGCCCGCGCCCCAGGAATCGTAGGCACGACGTTTTTCGGGGCTGCTGAGAATGTCATTTGCGAGGACGACGAGATGGTAGCGCTCGAGGCGGGCTTGGGAGGGAAGGGTGTCGAGAGGGGTTGAGTGGTGCTTGTCGGGATGGTACTGTTTCACGAGCTGGGCGAAGCGGGCTTTGGTGTAGGGTGCCGACTTGTCGATTGCGAAGATGTCGTAGGGTGTTGGGTTGGCGCAGGTGGGCCAGGCGGGGCAATCTTTACTTGCATACTTGGGAACATCGTTTTGAGGGCCGCTGGCGGTCGCGTAGCATCGTGATGTTGTCCTGCGTTGTGGTCGTGTGCCGTCGAGGGTCTGGCGTCGGGGTGGTGACGTGATGGACTGGTGGTGTGCGGGGACCGCAAAGAGGCTCAGTACGTTGTTGGAGGAGCAGATGGCGAAGGCCGGCGGTGTCTTTAGGACCATGCTGATTGTTAATTCTGGGCAGAAATAGTCAAGGAGGTTGAGGAGAGAGGTTTGGAGAGGTCATTGTTTGCGAGCGAACCTCGGGGACGTACTGAGGTGCTCGACGATTGTATGTGAGAAGGAAACACGGAGCAGAGGCAGCACCTCAGGATTTGGAGACTTGGATGGTTCAACTCTGCAGTACTGCCTGCCCACCCAATCGACGCATTTGTGCTCCCCATGCTATGGTACCTTACGTCTTAGGTACACTCACTACCTAGGTACCTTACCTGCTTTGCTGCCACTGCCGCACCTGCTCTTCAGCGCCCAGTGCTCCTTCTGTCTACCGATCCGAATCATCCGATAGCCCGCTCGCTGCAGGAGCGATCCGGCGTGGGTCAAGCTGGCCAATCGGCTGAGGGTACCTACCTACTGGACTGGGGTCAGCCCGGTCAGCAACCAATAGGAGAAGCGACGGTGAAGTGTCCTGGTAGCCAGCCCCTCGAGGACTTGGACTTGGTAGAAGAAGGCATTTGTCGAGTCCTTTCTCAAATCTGCTATAGGCATCAATCGTTCATTCTTTCCATCCGAGGCTCAACAAGATACCAATGAAACGATTTCGCTCGACACGTGAAGGACATTCATTGCATAGCTATTATTCAACCGAACGCGCACTCGCCGTTTCCCGTATTCTCCATTTGAAGTTGTTGTCCAAACCGCATCCTTTCTTTCTCCTGCTATGCATCTGAGCATCCATATCGCAAGTAGCTTTTATGACACTTTCAGACATCCAAGTAATACTTAATACTTTTGCCACATCACCACTCGTTACTCTCGTCAGTGTGGCCATAGATCACTGGGAGCTTCCCGTCAAAAGTCACGTGGCCCCACCTGCCCGCTAGGCAAGGGGTCCTGCCCCGGAGGGAAACTTGCGGCGCACCGCCTGACGCACGGCATTCACCACAAACTTGTTCCCTCCCACATTAACCACACCTCACGACCATCAAAAGAAATCACCGAAACCGCGCAACACGAACTCCCTCACTCTTCACAACTTGCGCCAAAGAACTCCTCGACTCCGAAGCCCTACATTCTAGCGCAAACGCCTCTCCGCCGCACCACACCTTCCGCGACCGAGACCCTCCCCCTCCTTCTGCCACTAGGCAAATAAAATCATAACGACACCTTCAAATGGCGGAAGCACTTGCAGACAAGCTTAAGGCGACGACCTTGGGGTTCGTACAACACGCCATACTCGGCTTTCTGGGTGTTGAACTGACCAGCGCAGCGATGGCGCCGCATCGGAAGACTGGAAGAAGAGCCTGAAGCTACCCGCTAAGGACAACAGACAACAAACGGAGGTACCTATCAGCAATGCCGACGGCTGTTGACCCATAGCTAATGTATCTTTTCGCAGGATGTCACGAACACGAAGGGCCTGGAGTTTGAGAACTTCCAATTAAAGAGAGACCTGCTGATGGGCATCTTCGAAGCTGGATTCGAGAAGCCGTCCCCCATCCAAGAAGAAGCCATTCCCGTCGCTTTGACCGGCCGCGACATCCTCGCTCGTGCGAAGAACGGAACCGGTAAAACTGCTGCATTTGTTATCCCCGCCCTCGAGAAGATCAACCCCAAGGTCTCCAAGATCCAAGCCCTCATCCTTGTCCCCACTCGTGAGCTTGCCATGCAAACATCACAAGTTTGCAAAACCCTCGGCAAGCACCTCGGAATCAACGTCATGGTCACCACCGGAGGTACTGGCCTCCGCGACGACATTATCCGTCTCCAGGATCCCGTCCACATTGTCGTCGGTACACCGGGCAGAATTCTCGATCTCGCGGGCAAGAACGTCGCCGACCTGAGCGAATGCCCCATGTTCATCATGGACGAAGCCGACAAACTGCTCTCCGTCGAATTTACCCCTGTCATCGAACAACTTCTCCAATTCCATCCCAAGGACCGCCAGGTCATGCTCTTCTCCGCCACTTTCCCCCTGTCCGTGAAGGACTTTTCCGACAAGAATATGGTCAGCCCGTACGAGATCAACCTCATGGACGAGCTCACATTGCGCGGAATCACCCAATACTATGCCTTCGTCGAGGAGAAGCAGAAGGTGCACTGCCTCAATACTCTCTTCTCCAAGCTACAAATCAACCAATCCATCATTTTCTGTAACTCGACCAACCGTGTCGAGCTGCTGGCCAAGAAAATCACCGAGCTGGGCTACTCGTGCTTCTACAGTCACGCCAAGATGGCTCAGCAAGCGAGAAATCGCGTTTTCCACGACTTCCGCAACGGCGTGTGCAGAAATTTGGTCTGCTCTGACCTCCTCACGCGTGGTATTGATATCCAGGCCGTCAATGTTGTCATCAACTTCGATTTCCCCAAAAACGCAGAGACGTACCTCCATCGTATCGGCCGCTCCGGTCGCTATGGCCACTTGGGTCTGGCTATCAACCTGATCAATTGGGATGACAGGTTCAACCTTTATAACATCGAGAAGGATCTCGGTACCGAGATCCAACCCATTCCCGCGAGCATCGACAAATCCCTTTACGTTTACGAGAATCCCGAGTCCATCCCGAGACCCATCTCCAACTTCAAGACCGGCCAGCCTGGGCCTCAGGGCCAGCTTCCGGCACCCGGCCAGCAACTGCCGCAGGGCCTTCAGCAGCCTGCCCCTGGCAACTGGCAAACCCAGAACCCTCAGCAACAGAACGGCTACCAAGGCGGTGGCAGAGGTCGTGGCCGTGGCCGTGGTGGCTACCGCGGGCAAGGTCGCGGCGGATATGGTCGCGGACGTGGAGGCCAAGGTCACCACGCCCAGCAGCCCCAAGGACAGACGTCCTAGGCTAACCATGTCAGTTTCTTCTTTATAGAAAGGCGTTGCGGAGTACACGTCGCGATGGAACGCGCGACGGCGTTTACTATTGGATTGTACATATTTCCTTTTCTCTGGTTTTGAAGGCGGCGAGGCACGATTGGACTGGGTCGGGCATCTCATCCACTCACACACGCGAGCTTCCACACTCTCTCACACGATCGATCACGAAAAACGACCTACACTCAATCAGACCCGCCACTCGTCGCCAAGCTACAAAAAGCTTCGTTACATATTCGCAAACTTTCGGCCTGTACCATACCCATCGGATCTTACCGGTCTTTTGTTTGACTTCTTTTTACTTTCCTCTCGGCCTTCTGATGACAGCATTTTCAACATGAGCTGGAAATTGCGTGCTGTCCGGAGACGACAGAACGAGCGAGACGACGAACAACTCATGCAACGAAAAAAACGACAACCACCGCAGGGCGCGGCGTCTGGTCCTGAACGAAGCCCTTCTTCATGTTTGTGGAGCATCCCGATCCCATCTTTTCATGTCATTTCGCCCCTTCTTTTTTTCAACGACGGCGTTTGGGGGTCAACGAGTGGCTGGGCGGCATCAGCTCCGGGCGGCGTTCGCATGGAAGACGGCCATATTTGATTTTGCAGGGGAAAAGTGGAGTTGGCCCTTTGGCCCCAAGGGCGGCAAGAAACACGGAGATGGGGCGGTCCGGTAGCTCATCGACTGGGTTGAGCACCGCGATGTGTTTTGAGTTTTAATCAATCAATCGCGGAGACGACTTGACTGTTGGGATACGAAACGGAGGACGGCCGGGGTGACTTGGCATCCAACGGCGTCTCTTGGGGCATGGTTTCCCATCTCATCCATACAATTTCTTTGGCAAAGGGGAGACTTTGGTTGGAAGGCACCTCGTCCGGGACGGGAGGAGGAGCATTGCCGTCGGTCGGCAATCAGGATGTTTCCTGTTAAGCGGTGGTTATGCCATCCGTTACGTATTCTACACCTACAATCCTGCTACTTTTCGACAAAGCAGGCTCCACGCACGACCGCAGAAATACCCGAGTATTATTATTGTTGTTTGGCTCTTTCAATCCGGCGAGCGGCTTTGGTCCTGGCCACCTGCAAAGGTGTCTTCTCGGACGGAAGCTTGGGTTCGTTTGGTGTTTCTGGAAGGTCAGCGGCTCTTGGTACTCACACAGACAAGAAAATCAGCAAAAAAAACTTTGCGGGAGGATCGCTGGATGGACTGTGTGGCTTTTGGACTGATTCAGTAGGGACGGACTTGTAGAGTGCGTCTTAAGCTGGGATCGGTGAGCTGGCTAGCTGTCTGAGCAGTTTGCAATGGTAAACACCATTATTCTCCCTCACTGACTTCGCTTCTCGCGTGACGCACTTTGCAAAGGGATGGCGGTTGGCACACATCAATTCCTATCCGTCAGCCAAGTGGAGATGTTCGATGTGAGTCTGAGGCATCTGAGCTTTGACGACTACGTCAATTATACTACGGCAGCTTGGCCGGTTGATAGCCATCCATGCAATCGCTTCTTCCCCGCTTCCCAAGAGGGAATATCACTCAAAACTTACTCGATTTCCATGGCGTGGGCTGCATATCGTGAACCTAGTTCGCGAGGATCGCAGATGGCCCACGCCACCCCCCCGGCATCCTCAAGTCTCGGATAACAAGGCGTCGCCAGAAGCTGAAAGATGCCGTGTGAATGTTACCAAAGCAAGTGCCTGCTCCGCTGATATTCAGGTAAGCGCATCTTTGCGTCGACCGACGGACCTTCTGCCTCTCTGATACCCCAGATATGAGAGCGCCACACTTGGAAGTTTCGATGCCTGGGTGGACGATGGCGAAACCGTCCTACATTTGTACCATTTGAAAGGGCTCGCCAGTAGATGCGAAGGCAATGTCGGAAAGGGACCCAATTCAACGGTTTCGAACAGAACCGGAAGTCGAGCCCGACGATGAGGCCTCCATCACGGAACCTCTCTCGTCTGAGTAACCTACTCGAGCAAGCTGGGTATGGACAGGAGCTGGTTCTCGTTGAAACAAATGCGGCAATGTCGGCTGACACGAATATAGATACTTCCAAAAGCCAGAAGCCGCTGACGGGACATATGTCAATGGTAACTTGACGTTCATCGGTGAGGCAAGGCATCGGTCTCGTTTACCCCCAACCCCAAGCCAGACATCTTCCCAAATACACCTCGATCTCCCAGCAGCTAGACTCGACCCCGTCAGCTGGCCCGCGAATTCCACGGCGGCTATCTGAATGCAATAAGTTCTTCCTCAGATATCACCATCGTTCTACGGTTATGAAATTCGGCAACTGTTGGTTGAAGCTTCAACTCTTTTCGATATCGTGACTTTGCTCTTCTCTTCACGAGGGGGATTTCGTCTATACCAACAACGAACGCAACGCCTTGAACCGCTGTAATTTGGCAAAAGCTCGATTGCCTGACACCTGCTCTCGAAAGAAAATCGCACTTTTCTCTGTCGCTCTTTCCTGCTCTGCAACAATTGCCAAGCTTATCCCGGGTCTCCTTCCAATCCGACTTTGATGGTTCAGTTGCTCCTTCCAGAATAAGCTTCACCAAAACAGCATCTCACCCACCTCGTGATCGCGAGCCTTACCACGACGTTCACTTACTTTCACCAAATATCTGCAGGCATACTGCACCTGCCACCTTCTTCGCCAGCCATTGTGACACTTTTTCCCATCGTTTTGTTTTCCTCGGTTACGTTCTTTTCACTCGCTCTGACTCTCGCATCTTTACGCCCTCGGCGGCTCTCTTTTGCACCTTCGAGTTTGCCATTAGACCTGGTACAGCTTCTTTCCCCCTTCCCTTCACGCACCCATCATCTGACCTCTGTATTCAGCAGTTCTCGCTTTCCAAAATCAATATACCGCAGATGTCTAGCGAGGACGTCTCATCCAACAAGTGCATCGACACTGGCTCTCCGTCTTCTACCACCACCATCCCCATGGCTTCTGTCGACCTGAGCAATCAGATTATCGGCGCGAACAACGACACCGCGGACATGCCTGTCCCCACGCAGCCCGCCGACTCGACCCAGGTTGATGAGGAACCTCAGTTCCGTCGGTTCTCGGAGCTTCCGCCTGAGATCAAGAACATGATCTTTGAGGCAGCTGTCGACTACAATCCGGCCATCATCTACGCCAATATCCGCGTTGAAGGCCAAGGCCCTCATGCGAAGGCAAAGATTTCGCGGGGTTCGCACAGTGAGAGATCCGAGTTTCGACAAATCATTCGCCTCGCAGAAGCTTTCCCTGACTTCAAGAAATTCATCGAGCACAAGTTTGGCGTAGACTTTCGGTCCGCCGTTAGATGTCCCAGCCTTGCAGTCCGTGGCAGTAAGGACTTGTTGGTCTTTACTTTGCAGCAATCCCTCGCCGTCTGGCCTTCTTGTTGGCTCCAGTATGCCCGGCAATCAAAGCGTCTCTGGCGTTCGCACGGGATCCATGCTCCCAACATCCGGAATGTCGCCATTCGGTACGACCAGCAGACGCTTCATGGGTTGAAATGTCGCCTCCAGTGCTGGCCGGTGCTGACCAATTCGCTCAACGGCCACTTGGACTTGAAGTGCTGCCCGTTTGAGCTGGCATCTTTTGCGAAGAACTTCTCTCATTTGGAGAACGTTTTCGTGCTGGTCCTACTCAGAACTTCTCACTTCGGACCCAAGCTAAACACGCAGCAAGTGAAGCAGTTCATTCATTGCAGGGAGAGTGAGTTCTCTACGCTTCGTCATTCGTTTCCCTTTCACACATATAACTAATACGTTTTTGGCAGTCGATGCTCGTCGCAGAGGTTTGGCAGTCTTCATTGATCAGAAGCGGACTTGGGTAGAGGTCAAAGATAGCCGAAGTATCAGCGACCGACTCATCCCTTCTCTATCAGATATCTTTCGCATCCTCAAGAAAACTAGAGAAGCTTTTGTGACTAAGGACTGCAGGATCAAACTCGGTGCCTATCCTCGCGATAAAGTCGGTTTTCGCCTTCTTGTCTCATCTCACAGCATGGAATGATTGCTGGCTATCTACGACATTCTCGACACACTTTTTTCAGGAATCAAAACGGCATGAGTTTGGCTTTTTTGTTCTTTTTGTCCAGGAAGTATGGGAGGGAAGACGAGTTGATTGGGCTCACGGGTGATGGTTTTGGTGTGGCTTGGAGGGGACGGACAAATGTGATCACGCCGCATGGGATCTGGGAGACATTGGGGAGAATCTGGCTCAATAATATTCGCGGGATAGTGAACTCTCAAACACCTAGAAGTGGGTCATTTTCAAATCTGATTAGCAATTGATGTCATGAGCATCTAATTTCTCATCGTGTGTCCCCGCGCCCTGAAGATGCGACATAATTTCCCAAGTGCTCGAACAGTCAAGTTCTCGACTTAGTTTTTCCCCCTTCGGAGTGAGTGAGGCTCGGAGCGCACTCCGGTTGTGCAGTGAATCAACATTCAGGCCGGTTTCCATCGCCTATCAATGTATCATTTCCACTCTGGAGCATGACTGAGAGTCGTTGAAATAACGTCGTGGTGTGGATTTACCAAACGTTCGGATAAGTCCCGCTGGCTCGGGTGTCATTCCGATCGACCGGCCCAGAAAAGACGCTGACGGAGAGCATGTTTATAGTGGATTCTCGCTGCCGAGACTTGCCGTGCGCCTTTAGTCTCGGCGCGGCATCGGAGCTGATTCGCCAAAACCGAAGTGGGATTGACTAATTTGGGCGGCGATATCGTCCGGCAAGCCAGCGCAATCACTAACGGAATCTCCTGCCAACGTCATTCTCTCTCATATGCTTTTTATGTCTGTTGTAAGTTAGTGGTGGTGTCTGAGCCATTCTCACTATAAGTGTTTCCTGACCCAGTTTCTCTAGCAACTTGTCCGAGCATTTGTCTTGCCTGAAATGAATTTCGTGTCTGGAATGAAACCATGACGACAGCCAATAACCGTCCAATCGCCGGGCCTCAATGGCTCAGCAATTGCCTCGATGCCTTTCAGGCGATAAAGCTGGTTCGTCACCTTCTTGAATTTTGGACAGACTTGCCGTTACAGACATCTAAGAAGAACTAGGCCTCTCTGCAATCTTCCCCTAAGCTGCTGATCTCATGGCTCTACGTCCCCTTTGGCATCATGGCGATGCTTGCCGCGTGCTTTGGTATGAGTGTCATATTCCAGACTGCTGGCGTCTCGTTCCCAGCCTCAGTGGCCTGCCTCATCTTGCTCTTCGTCTCCCTTCTACTTTCCGAACTGGCCATCGGGAACCACAAGACAAAGGCCGTGGTAGCCGTGATCGATGTGCCGGTGAGACGTCTCATCAGCTCGGGCGATTTTTGTTGGACTAACTCCCGCAGGCTGGCTGGTCCCTTCGCTGGATCAACGTCTTCTTCACGCCATCCTTCATCATGCTCCCTCTCAGCCCGTCCATCGGTATCATCGAAGTGGCGAAAATCATCGCTGTCTTCAGTGAGCCAGGTCCCGACCTCAGACAGCACTCGGTCCGCTAACACATCCAGTCATCGGCTTCATCATCATGATGGCCCTCGCCGCCTACCTTACCCGCGGTCTCCAGCTGCTTCTCGGATCATCCAAACGCGCCCTCACAGAACGCGCAGAGGAAATGGGCAACGAGACGGACGAGATTCCCCTGGCCGACACCCCGCCGCGCACCGACTCGACGTCAGGCTCGCGAACAATCTCCGCGGTGCCGTCTTCAATGTCTCTGAACACGATCGCGCCGCCGCCGCCCTCCCAGCACGCCACTCACAACTTCCTCCCCGCCGCAGACGGCCCGGTCAGACCGTCCACCGAGAACGCGAGCGAAGCCTTGACCGTGCAGAACACCTCGCTCCCGCCTCAAGCTCCACTGCCTCTCCCGCGTGCGCAGCTGTGGGCGGCCTGGATCTGCGCCCACCTCGACCTCGCCGTCTACGCCGGAATCTGCGTCTTTGTCGGCCTTCCGATCTACTACGCAACGGGATACGGCATGCCTCTCCATCTGTCTCTTATTGTCCTCGTATACATGGCCGCGGCCTCGATCCCCGCAAACTGGCGCCAGTACCTCCACCCGGTTCTCGTCTCCTCCCTCTTCTCCGTCCTCGGCATCTGGGCTCTGGCCGCGATACGCGGCGACAGCCTACCGACAACCCTTCATTCCTTCCGCACGGGGGCCAACTACACGTACCTCTGGCTGCACACCAACTCTGGCCGGCTGCCGGGCGCAGGCGACATCTTCAGCACCGTCCTCGACGCGAGCATCGTCTCGCTGGCGCTGCCAATGTACCAGTACCGACGCGAGCTGAAGCAGCACTTCGTGGCCATCGTGCTGCCCAACATCGTCATGTCCGTCGGCTGTCTCTTCGCGTACCCCAAGCTGTGCTTCGCCATCGGCATCAGCGCGGAAAGGTCGCTGGCGTTCGCGTCCAGGAGCCTGACGCTCGCGCTGGCGATTCCCGCGACGCGGAACCTGGGAGGGGACTTGAACACCGTCGCGGCTGTCGCCATCATGAGTGGCATTGTCGGTGTCCTTGTCGGGCAGCGGATGCTGGCGTGGTTCCGGATTCCCGAAGGTGAGAGAAACGGTAGTTTCCGTTCCCCGGTCGAGAACTGCGGCTAATTGTGTGTTTCGGGGGGCTAGATGACTACATCACGAGAGGCGTCACGCTCGGCGCCAATTCTTCGGCCATTGCCACGGCGTTGCTTCTCCGAACTGACCCGCGTGCGGCTGCGTTGTCGAGTCTGTCGATGAGTTTGTTCGGCACGATCACTGTGCTGTTCACGTCTATACCGCCTATCGCTAGCATCGTGAAGTCTTTAGTCGCTTGATGTCTAGAACAAATTTCAGTTTACCATTTGGATAGATTTACTTGGCGGAGTATGGCTTCACCGCTCCTGATGGGATATAGTCTCTTTCCGCATGCGCCTACCTTTTATTGAATTGCGGATGATATCTCACGGCTTGTCAAGAAGGTGTTGCCTTTGCTTCGTGGCTGTCGCAACCCTGAGTCCTTGAGGTTGCAACAAGTCGACTTCAGGTTGAAATTTTCGAAGTCTCAAATTTCAAAGACTTGAGTCTAGCAAACATTTGCAGCGCTCTCGTTTCAACTGCTCCGTGACGGACGGGGTCATCATAAGTCCTCTCGAGCCGAGTGTCATTTGAGCCGCAGCTCTGCCCGGGCGCCGCGAACTGCGTCACCGGAACACCCCACTGCGTGACGAACTGATACGGCACCCCGCCCGTCTGGTTGAGGTTCAACTGCTTCGGCGCCGTCTCCGTCCAGACCGGCCACTGAATTGTGCCCCCGCTCTCCGCAGCGCTGCGGGTCCGCGCTGGATGCGCCGCCATCGGCGATCTCGTTGGCGATCGAAGGGTCATCCTGCGTGACGAAGTTGCCCCAGATCTTGCGGAAGGCGAGCGCGAACTCGGGACTCTGGTTGGGCGTCGCCGGGCCAAAGTACGCTGGAATGTCCGAGGTGTGCCAGGCGAAAGGGACCGAGTATTGGTAGTGCCAGGCGGACTTTGGGGCCGTGAAGGCGGTTGAGAGCCAATAGCTTGGGCAGACGAAGGTTGCTTCGGCGTAGATGTTCTAGAGCGTGAAAGCCAGATGTTTCTCTCGGAGATCAGGCTCCAGACGGCGGGGGGAGACGGCGGAGATGGGGTTGATATCGGGTTGTACGGGAAAAGAATCGATGGAACGATCGTGGCGGCCGGTAACCGTCGCTCGTCCCTACTTACAATAGCGCGCTGAAGCTCCCCTGTCTCGGCCTGGCTTACGTCCAGAGCCGTGAGACCGGTCAACCCGTTTTTTTCGAACCGAGCGTCGTTCGCACCAGTCTTTGTCGGGTTCTCGGCCAGGATTTGGTTAATCTGGTCAGAAGACAGGTTGGGAAACTCGATTTTCAGCCCAAGAGGTCAGGTCCGTGATGTTGGCGATGTTGGGAGGGACGAAAAGGGGTCCTTCGTTCGCGTTTTTCTATAGCGGGATAGTCAGCTCAGAGACTCCGAGATGGCTGTGTCAAGGAAACCCTCACTCCGACCAAGAGACGCTCGCCATTGACTCTTTTCTGCCCCATCTGCTCGCTGGCAAGGCCCTTGACGTACACGCCGTCGGTAACGGGGTAAAATGCCCTAGTATGTCTGGTCAACTCGTGAAAGGCTATCTGAAGGGCGAGGCAGAAACGTACCAGAACCCATACGTCTGCTCAGAGGTGGTATTCACACTCGCCTGCTGAAGTAACATGCTGTACTTCCCACGGAGACACTCGAGTACGTTGCCGGGACGATGAACACCCAGCCTTCTCAGCGAAGGCGCTGTACCGCTGAGTGGGAAACCGTGCATCGTAATCGTACTGCAATGGAAGATACGGCGATGCCGCAATTCCCTGGGTCACCAACCAATCCTCGAAGCAGCAACCCGCAAGCGAATCTCTCGCATTCGTGAAGAGCGATGTGGCGAGACCACCGTCCGCTGCGAGAGCGTGATACATGACAGATCCGGCGCCGGCTGATTCTCCGGCAATTTTGCGATCGCCGCCGAACCGGCAGATGAAGCTCTGCACCCAGCCGAGCGTAAAGGCCTGATCTGCGAGCCACGCGTTCACGACGCCCCGAGACTTGACGTCGGCGGAGGAGAGGAAACCGAAAGCGCCGAGCTATGTGTGTGTGCGTGTGTGTCGCGCGCGACGTTAGCCATGGGTCCGAAACCCCGGTCGTTATA
>JAVHLV010000453.1:0-43229 GCA_036785495.1 Colletotrichum neosansevieriae
AATAAAAAGCTTATATAAAAGTTAAAGATTAATAATTATAATAATTAACTTTAATAAATATTAATAATTGTATTAATATATATATATAAAGCTTTATATTAAAGCTATAAATATAGAAAAAACTCTTTATTTTTAGAAAAAAATTCTAACTTTATTAATATATAATATATATAACTATTTAACATTAAATCTTACTAAATCTAAATATATTAAAGAATTATTATAATACTATATTAACTAACTAGTTAACTAATTAGTTAACTAGACTAGACTAAGACTAATTAGACTAATAACTAATACTAACCTAGCTTAGTCTAGTTAAAAAAATAGCTAACTTTAGTCTGACTAATTTAGTCAAACTAATTAGTTAACTAAATACTAACTAACTTTTTCCCAACCCTGGTATACACTATAGAGGCAGTCTCCTTAGTTATAGGCTTGCTCCCTTCTTTTAGCACTAAGGCATAGAGGAGACTCTACATAAAGCTCTCACACCCCTGCTCTAACTTAATAGTATAGTAATAGCATAGAACCTTATTACCCACAGACCTCATACTCTTACTTTAGTGATATCAGTAAGGATACTTATTAGTCTCCTATATAAAGCAGAGAATAAGGGAAAAGTGAGTAAGCAGTTATTTCTTATATTACTTAAGTTAGTATCGTTTAAACTTAGATTACTTAAGCATTAAACTACAGTCTTACTTATAAGATATATTTAAATATTAGCTTATACCTAACTTAATTCTCACATAGAGATACTATATCTCAGTTCAGAATATATATAAACAAAGATCTAGCAAACTGCCCTAACTTTATATTAACTTGCTTTTATTACTAAACTTATCCAGCTATTTTATCCCAGTCTGTTTAAAGCTTTATAGCATATCAGCTAATATCCTTCAGAAGATTTAATTAACTAACTCACAGCTAAGAGGTAGTTTTAAAACACTTTTCATTCTCCTTATCCATCCTAGCAACAGCAGTCTCCATCACCTAGATCGGGCAAGACAATATATCCTAAAGCTCTTAAATTACTAATATTATTAACATAGAGCTTAAGAAATTAGCATACTATTATCTATAGCTTAGTTTAGGTTTATACTTTATAGCAGCTCTAGCTGTTCTAACCACTAAAATAATTAAAGTCTGCTAACATTAACATCACCTATAGATTAGAGGTAATACTCTCTCACTAACCTACTATCTTATTAAAAGATCCTTTATGCTATTACTAACTTTAAACTATATATAATATAAGATTAGCCCTACACTGCTAGGTCTGGTTTTAGGTTCTCAGGAGCAGACGCTATAATTAGCCAGGCTACTGAGGCTATTATGGAGGCAGATCTATAAAGTTAGTTTTAAGCTCTAAGACAAATTAATAGCATTAACAAAGATAGATAATAGTCTAATACTAGTAATAATAAAAGCTAGTATGCTCACTAAAATATCACAATTTTCATAACTTTAGAAGCTTATTATTTTACTATCTAACTAAATAATATGTTATAGCCTTCTCTACTATATTATAATTAGTATTGCTTATAGAAGGTAATAAGGATAGTAATAGTAAAAAAGGGTAGTAGTAGGTAGTATAAGTAGTAAAAAAAAACTAGCGGTCTTTTTTAACCTCTAAGTGGTTTATACTACGTGTTTTATGCCCTTTATTTCTATCTACAGGTATAAGGCATAGCAGAGAGATAGAAGATATTACAGACTAAGTCAGGAAGGCTTCCTAATAGGTCCAGCATAGGCAGCTCTAATAGCAGAAGTATAAATTAGAGTATTAATCTCTGCTAGTTACCTAAAAGTTATATCCTGGTTCTAATAGAGCCCTATTATGCAAAATATGCAGCAGACTTTATCTATCACTAGTTTTTTATCATAGTTAAATATCAGTCTGTTAGCGCATAATGCTATCCCATAGCGCCAGCAGAACTTAAAGATAATCACTATAGCTAGCAGTGCTAACAGTCTTATTATACTACTTATATTAGCAAACCTTCTAGAGAGGTAGTAATAAGGATTATTAGTGCTGTGCCGCTAGAGGAATTACCCTAAATATAACAACAGAGGAGTAGTTTATATCTACCTTCCTTATATTAGGAGGAATTAACCCTGCAGACACCGGACACCAGGGAAGAACAGGCTAAAGCCAAGCAGGTTAGTTACCCACTCAGAGAACCTGGCTCCAGCATCCTCAGGGTTCATACTGGAATACAGCTAGCTTTCCAGACTTTATAGTATAGAATCAGCCAAATACATATACAGCTATGCAGCGAGAACAATTAAAGTCAATATTCCTAAAAGAATTATTTATAAGTCCGCTAATCACGATTTGGGAAAAACTCTACCTTAGCCAGCTATATATAAAAACATTTTACACTCCTTAAAGCAGAAAACCACTAACAAAGATTTAGCATTTTTATACAATCAAGTCACAAGTATTAGAACCTGCTATACAAGGAGCAAGTTATATAGAAATAGAGAGCTCTCTACTAATAGGTAAGTTTTAGGTACAGGTGATCATCCTCAGGCTCCACTAGTGCTAAGGGATAGCATCACTCTCTAACAGCCCAATATTTAACCGTGACAAAAAACCAGCAATATATATAAAGTCTGCTGCACATTCCGCATAACAGGGCTCTATTAGAACCAGAATGCAACTTTCAGGTAACTAGAGGAGATTAACACTGCAATTTGCACTTCTGCTATAAGGGCCGCCAATACTAAACCCGCCAGAAAGCCTTTCTAACTCAGTCCATAATGTCTTCTATCTCTCCACTATACCTTATACCTATAAACAGAAATAACTAGTGCAAGAGATATAGGTCCAGCTAAATAGCAACCAGGGTGCACAGGCTAGCCCTGCAGCGCACGCACACCAACACGGAGCTTCTACCATCTATCAGTCAGCCAACCACACCTTAGACCGCAAGTCACCCATCAGCAAACGTTATCAGTAGTAGGAGTGGCTAAAAAGCACTTTTAACTCAAAAAGTATACAGCTTTGCATATTATATAAAAAGCAGCAAAAAGTATATAAAGCAGCACTATACCTAATTAGGTAGGCAGTAGGCTACTGCTACTATTAAGGGTCTTCTAATTATATAAGCAGCTTAATTAATATAGGTTTCCCATATAGAAAAAAAATATCCACTTATTATACCTACTACACTAATGTGTGGAGTACTTATACTAAATAGTTAAAAGCGGGCACCCTGCTTACATTAAATAAAAAAAGCAACCTGCTTGCTTTACTAGAAGCCATCCCTAGTTAGTAGCTTAGAGTAATATACAAGATACTAGAGAGCTACTAGAGAGCTACTAGGGAGCTACTAGGGAGCTACTAGAAAGAGACAAAATACTCTATTTCGTTCCAATAACAGCAGTTATTTAAGAGGCTAGAGCAGGGCTTCCCCTCTTAAGTAAGTAAATAATTATATTATCCTAATAGACTGGTAATAAATACTACTAGCACGCTTAGAGTTAGGCTCTCCTTCCTAAATCAAGAAAAGGCATTATATCATCTAACTATGCTATATTAAAGATAATAGTATTGCCTTAACAGTATAAAAATGCTTATAGCATACACACTAGCTTTTATTATTACTAGTATCAGACTATTATCTATCTTTATTAATGCTATTAATTTATCTCAGAGCTTAAAACTAACTTTATAAATCCACCTCTATAATAGCCTTAGCGGCCTAGCCAATCACAGTATCTGCTCCTGAGAACCTAAAACCAAACCTAGCAGCATAGGCCCAATCCTATACAGTGTGTGGGCTAAGGTTAGTAATAGCATAAAGGATCTTCTTTTAATAAGACAGCAGGCTGGCACGGAAGCATCACCTCTAAGCCACAGATACTATTAATATTAATAGACTTTAATTATTCCAGTAGTTAGAACAGCCAGAGCCGCCACAAAGTATAAAACCTTAAGTATATAACCTTTATAGAAACTCCAAAGTCTAAACCAAGCTATTATTAAAGCATACTAATATCTCTAGCCTCATATTAATATTAGTAGTTTAAGAGCTTTAAGATAAGCTGTCTCGCTCAATCCAGGCAATTAAGACCACTATTTCCAAGATTAAAAACAAGAACAAGACGCATTTTAAAACGATCTATTAGCTATGAGTTAGTTAATCATATCTTCTAAAAGATATTAGCTAATATACTGTAAAGCCTTAAACAGTTAGAGTTTAAAGTAAGCCGTCTTATTATTTTAGTTAAAGCTACCACAGCCTTACTAATAAACTGAGATAAAACAGCTAGATAAGTTTAATAGTCATAATAGAAGTAAGTATATATTAAAGTTAGATAAAAGTACTAAATCTTTATTATATATATTCTAAATTAGAACACCACAGCATCTCTGCGTGAGAATAAAGTTAGGCATATACCTATATTTAAATATATCATACAAGCAAGACTCTAGTCCAACGCTTAAGCAATAAGTAATACAAACTTAAGTAATATAAACTTAACTACTTACTCACTTTTTCTATCTTCTCTACTTTATACAGGAGACTAATAAAAGGAAGGTCTCTGGGTTTAATAAGTGCTATATAAGAGAAGGTAACCTTAAAGGTTAAGCTAATATTAAGCATAGATAACCTATTAAAGGCAATATCAAAATAGATAACTCTAAGATCAGGAGTTGCACTATATTCATCCTCATATAATAACCATACTAATTAAAAGTTAGGCAGAAGTATAGCATTTAAGATAACAGTTACTTCAAGATCCACAGCACTACTATCTTCCACTTCAAATTCCTCATAGCTAGACGCCTGCATAGCTGCTATATAAGCTATATTAGTTAGGAAAACCAGCTAAGCTAGTGTTAGTAGAGATAGTTTCTTAACGCTAACTTTGATTGTTTTCTAGTTCACTATTTAACTAGCTAATAAGGAGATACATATAGTTACACAGTAAGATATATTCAAACTAGCTGGATATATAGTCTTTATAGGCTATAACACCACATAAAAGGCAATCTAGATATTATTATATTTATCAGAAAAAGGAACTATCTCAGGTTATAATACTTACTAGCAGGTTTACCAATAAAGCTAAGTAAGTTAAGATAAAAAATAGAATAAGAAGTAACTTATTTATATAATCCTATAACCAGCTAGGATAGAGCATAGAAGAATAATTATATAGAGTCCTCTTTCTATATAGCTAGAGACTGCCTCCTCTAAATTATATATATAGGCTGTGATTTAAAAGTATTAAAACCTAGCTATATCATAAGTAGGATAGTGCAGAGTGAGAAAGTCAGTATAGTTAGGTATAACTAAGGTTAAACATTCTTCTCTAGCCCCCCTAGAACCTAAGAGTGGGGGCCTTATTTAGAGAGCACCCAGAGGGCACCTAGTGCCTCTCTACTATTAGAGTTATCTTTCAGACTACCCTAACTAGCCCGCTAAGCCTCCTTATAAAGCTTAATCCTCATTCTCAGCCTTAACCTCATTCTAGCTTATAACACAATCCCCCCTCTCTACTAAGTCTATCCTCAAACCTATTAAGCTATTAATCACCCAGTAGCAACCCAGAGGTTACCTAGTAGTAAACCGTAATCTTAGCCCCCCATAGCATCTGCAAATTTAGAACTTAGCATTCCTTATTCTAACTATATCAGCTCTTCCTTAGATAGTTAAGTAGCTCACAGAAGCAGTAAGCCAGTAGTAGGGCTCCTGTTCTCTACTCTAACTACCCTTATAGCTCTATATCTAACTTCTAAAGGACTGTCTTTTTTTAATAAGGCTCTTCCTCTTATTTAGGTTATAGGTCACTTAGTAGTTACCTATAATACTATAGCTAGGCGTCTTTCTGAAAATAGTAGCTTCCCTTTTTAAGGTAGGACTAAAACCTATTATTATTAAGCTTTGTTTTTAGTGCTTTAAATTTATCTTTTAAATTAATATATCTTCCTTTAGTCGCTTTATTTTTACAGCCTTTATAGCATTATCGAGGGTATACTCCCTTTATAGATAAATAGGTTCTTTATTATAGTATAGGGGACTACTAGTGGTTAACTATAGGTTACCTAGTGCCCAGCTCTTTGAGGTAATATTAAATAATATCTAAATCTTAAGATTATTCCTCCTTTAACTATATAAGTTACTAGCTTTAGTATCAGGCAGAAGATATATAAATACCAGCTAATTTTCCACTATTAAATCTTTCTTCCCTTTTACTTCTCTAGATTATAATACTAACGCCACTAACCTCTTATTAGCCCCCCCCCCCCTACCTCTCTAATAACTTTATCTTAATTATAACATAATAAATCTATTAACTCCTATTATATCCAAGAATATTAATAAGGACTAGCAGGAGTTATCTACCTCTAATAAGGAAAGCATTATATCCCCCACGCCTACTAGTATCCTCTAGGCATACTCCTATAATTACTACCTTTAGGCCTAATCTATCTAGAAGCTAGATAACAATAAGGTTATCCTATACTATAAGAGCACCAGTATATAACTAGTGCTCACCTAGTACTTCCCCAGTTAATCTCTATTTAGGAGATCCCATCTAGCAGGAGAGCCCCTAAGTAATAGATTTAACCCTCTAGGGGCTCTATAGGTAGGCACTATATTGTTATATATTATACTGCTTTAATAGTCCACACCCCTATTAATATAGGCAGAGAGAAGAATATATTATAAGCGGGATAGTGTAGATTAAGGAAGTTAGTATAGTTAGGCATAACTAAGGTTAAATATTCTTCTCTCACCCCCCTAGAATCTAAGAGTGGGAGCTAGAGCTTCTAGTAGATCTCTCTATAAATATATTAAACTTAGGCACCACACCTATATATATTTTAAGGAAAAACTGTATATTTTAGAATAATACTATAATTCTATTTTTCACCTATGCCACTATATAAATTTAGAAATCTAAATATATAGAGAAAATATCTTTTTCTATAATTATAATAATATAAAAAAGTTATATAGAGTACTATAGGAGGGTGGGTATATAGTAGGAGAGCGGGCGTGTAATAAGAGGGCAGGCGCATAGTAGGGTAGGGTAGTAGGAGGCAGCAGAATACCCCTACTTAACCCCTTATTATACTCTATAATATAACTAAATTTCCCTACTTTACCCCCTTATACATAGTATTTAAGGGTTATTTATTTACAGGGGGGTCTACTATATTTAGAGAGCACCTAGAGGGCACTCAGTACCTCTCCACTATTAGAGTTATTATTCAGACTACCCTAACTAGCCCGCTAAGCCTCCTTATAGAGCTTATTGTGGTAATCCTTATTCTCAGCCTTAACCTTATTCTGGCTTATAACACGTCTTATAGGCCCACCCCGTTCCTATCCTCCACACTTATGCTAGGCTCTATATAATACCTCCTCTAATACTTACTTAAGAGGCCCTTAGCATGCTCTAGATTAGCTTCTAGTTCCCTAGTGATTTGCCACTTAACCTTATAGTATATCTGGCTGTTTCTCTCATCTCGCCCGATAACCTTTCCCAACTAATACTTTAGGGTAGGGTTAGATTAATAGAGTGGTTATCTTTTATAATCTGAGTAGTTATGTTATTTATTCTAAGCAATAATTTCTTTTACTATATATTAAAGTCTGGGTCTAAGTTTCTAAGTTAGTTCCCAAACTATATTATAGTAAAGTGTACTATATTTTTCGCTATGTCCCTAAATACTTCTCACTTGCTATTCCACCACTAAGATTACATCTTTATTATTATTATAATAAGCTAATTATATTCCTATTTAAAAGGGTTTTCAATACGGAAACTAGTAGTTATTATACTTAATATAAATAATATATATTAGGTATTAGATATAATATGAGAGTGAAAAAGTGAAATATACATTATTAATGCAGTTTAATATCTTTGTGGCTTCCTTTATATATAAATTACGGATGGTATTTTAATAAACAGGGGAATCCAATTTTCCTTTGCCATCTTACATAGTTCAAACCACTAGTTCATTACTTAACAGGTACCATTACTAGTAAGTATATAGCGCACAGCTATAGCTAAGTGCCTTTACTTCTGAAATACTAAGGTCAGTTAAGACTCACCCTTACTAATAGAAAAGACAGAAAAGAGAGGCACTTATTACTTTAGAGGATTATCTATCTCTTATAGAGCAGGTAAACTTATATTTTATTACAAACCTATATAGCAGAGATATCTTACTTTTGCCACCTTTCTTATCTTAAGAAACAAAAATAGCTTAGGTATATCCTTAGCCTCAAAGCCCCATAATTAATTATACAATCAAACATCATATAGCAAGCCTGTGTTAGGTTTGTAAACAGAGCGTAAACAGCTGCGCTTATATAGCGGCCACTTTATGTCTCTGTTCCGCCAGGCATAATTAGCCACAAACTGAAGACGGAATATACCAAACCTGGGTTATAGTGTAAATATTTACACTAGTGCATCAGACGCGCTCCTGGCTTAACTTATATTAGGGTTAGCTATAGGTGGGGTATTACCAGCTGGTTTCTGCCTGGCCTTATAGGCCATTGCCAGTCTGGTGATACTCATAGCTGAAATCTGCAGAGATAATACGAGAGCTTAAGAGGATATCACTATCACTAAATAGCAGCTATAACTAACTAAGTGGCTTCTTAACAATCTCACAAAGCAGCTAATAACAATTCTATACACCTTTTGCTGTTAACAGCAGGACCAGCTTCAGCTACCTACAATAGGATATTTAACACTTAAGTGATAGTCTGGAAATAGCCAACTATAGTACTGTGAACCAGTATCTTAGACATTCTATAAGCCAGAAAGCACTTTCTGGCTAGAGTAAACAGATACTCTATTATTAAACCTATCACACCTCTAAAAGGCCTATTTAAGATTATTATATTTTCTAGAACAAGACACTTCCACCTGCAACATAGCAATACAGTGAGTGCATACTATACCCCACCTCATAGCACCTCCAGGCACATCCCTCCCCACACTATAGTCTTAAGGCTAGATCCAGCTTAACTTACTATTACTAAAATAGATAATATAGAGAGACGTAGTGACAGATTAATACTATATATACTATAAAGCATAGAGGATATATTTCCCGCTTCTCCTCTCTAATATTCTAAGTTCTAATTATATTAGCTAGTTATATATATAGAGTGCTAAACTAAGCCTTAGCTAGAATACTAATAGTAAATATTTTTATATATAGTATTATTAAGAACTAGGTATTATAGATACTCTTAGCTTATAAAAAGCCCTACTAAGAGCTCTATCTCAGACTAATATTATTAGTAATATAGTAGCTATTTATAGTACTCAAAGCAGTTAACTATACTACTATATATATATATATATAGCACTATAGACTCACCTCTAAAAGCAGGATATAACTAAGATTGCTCACTATTACCCTATTCTAGGCTTTAAAGCTATGCTATATATTATATTAAAAGGATTTCTTAATCTAATACTAGTAATTATTGCTTATACATATAGCAGAATAATATTATCAGTTAATAGTACTTTAATTATAGGAAAACCATAGGGGCAAACAAAAAATCTCCTTTAATAAGCACTAAAGAATACTCACAAATACACCTAAGCAGGTTTACACCTACCTCTACTAAGACAGTCCCCCAGCTGCCCAGAAGCTTATAATTAAGTCAGGCTTAAGCTGAGAAATTAAGATATATTATTCATTAGGAATAATAGAGCCTCTAGTACTCTTTTACCTCTAGTTTCCAATAACAGGCATTTTAGACTATAATATATTTTTTATTATATATATTAGTAGCAATAAGGGTAGGTATAGTTATTCTATTTGCTGAGGGATAGATTAAAGAGATAATTAACTTTATTATATATAGATAAGCATATATACTTATAGGCGGAATAATTAACAGGATAGTATTGCTATATTAAGTATACTATTTATTTTAATATAAGTTATAGTTTTTTACTATATATAGATAAACTAGTCTAGTAAGAGACTATTCTATATTTACTAAAAGAGACTATAGATTAGCTTTGCAGCATACTTATATATAGATTATATATATAAAGTCCTTAAATAATATGTTCCCTAGCAAACCAGATAAAGCAACCTATTTATTCAGTTTTCTACTTAAAGTTAAAAAAAGCCTCCTCTAATTAAATCCTAGTAATAGAATTATTCCAGTCCACCTCTTCTAAAGCTAAGATAATAATCCTATCTAGTTATTTCTATATATTATTTAGGATCTATAGCTAGTACTTAAGTTTCTAGATACCTAAAGTAATATAGTTAATAATAAGCTAAAGCCTAGTTACTATAGTTTTATATAATAGCATAAAGAGAACCTTACTTTTACTTCTACTATTTCTTATAGCTATACCTATAGTCTTATAGTTAATAATAGCTATAAGCTTATCTATTAACCTACTTTCTGAGCGCAGTTTTCAGGCTAAAATCCTAAGGCAAGCTAATATTTCCTCTAGAGCCTGCTAGCTTACTACTATTAGAGGACTATCTATTAAGTATAACAGCTAAATACTTATATCAAGATATATAAGCTACCTCAGCTCTTAGAGGGCCCTATCTATCAGCCTGCCCAGCCCTAAAGTAAAGATAATTATAATATTAAGCAATATAACACTATAAACACTTATATTAATAAAGTATAATAAAGTCTTTACAAAAGAAGTAATAGAAATAAGACATATTTAAGAGATTATAGTGTAAAAGTGTTTAAATTACTAACATAAGGGGAGTAGAGCATATATATTATATATATATATACATATAGTATTATATATATTCTTAAAAGAACTTCTATAGAAATAATTATAAATAGAAATATATTCCTAGTATTATTTTTCATATCTGACTGATCTGAGGCAGACTTATAATAGCTAAAATAATAAACCTAGCTAACTTATCTCTTTAAGTAACCGCTATATAACAAAGCTATATCTTTCTCCTAATACTTATATTTATTTTATAAGCTGAAAAGTACCTAATATAATAGTAACAGAGACCTATCTCTCCCTTTCCACTAACTAGAATACACTAACTTACCACTACCTTCTCTACACCACACTATATATAAGTACAAGCATACTTATAACTAAACTTACTATTAAATCTATAATAGATACTCTAAAAACATTTTCTCTACTCACCTTAATCTTAAGTAGATCTGCTACAGCCTGAGATATTTTATATAGCAAGACAGCAAAGACTGTTACCACTATAAAGAGAGCAACTACAATAATATCTAATCCCAGCAATATAAACTAGAAAAGCCTAAACTTAAAGCTAGTAAGTAGTAGAATAGTAGAGACTAATATTAAGCCAAGCCTAGCAGATAGAATAGTCTTAAGATCCAGACACCTATCTACTAACTTCTATAACTTTTTAATCTTCTAGAGTAAAGAGAGAAATAAAGTAAGTTCTTAAACTAGATAAAACATAGAGCTAGAAATTACAGTGTATTTAGAAGTAATATATATATACTTAGTGCCTACTAATACACTAAACAGCAGACTAGCAAGCACTAAAGACTTACTTAATATAACTGCAGCAGTAATAACACTAGATACTACACTTCTCACTACTATAGTAATAAACCTAACTATATCAGGAACTAGGATAAAGCGCCACACTTATTTATATAACTTTGCTATTATTAGCCACGCTTCTTTTTCATAACAAGTTATATACTAAAATCTCTACTATACCTTTTTTCTCATTCTCCTTATCCTAAAGAATCTTAATAGTTACTATAAGTATAACTAGCATTATAGCAACATATAGTGCTATAACAATCTTAGAAAACATAGCATAATACAAACAGAGGTATTAACAGGATTATAATACAAAGCCTAGTAGCAGGTCTGGAAAAGAAAACACACATATAAATAGTATAACTCTTTAGCTCCAGCAGAAAGCTACGCCCAGAAAGCATTTAAGATTAGATTTATAACCAAATCTAGGATAACTATTTATTATAGACACTTATAGACTAAATTTTATAGATATATTAAGACTTAAAAGCCCTTTTATATAGTGTCTAGCAAACACTCCAGAAAGCAGCAATAAGCTTTTTAGTATAACTATCTCTTATTATCTAGGACACCTTAACAAGCAGCTTACTGTTTTAACAGCAAAGGAGTATCATTTCTAGGTAAGCTTCACAGTAATAATAAGCACAGCCCAAACAGTAATAGCTATATAAGTTTTAAGTTAAGACTAAGTTATTTATATTAATTAATATTTATTTATCTCTAAAGTTTAAGGTAAACCTTTTTATAGCTATATTTATCTCTTATCACTAATAAGCAAGCATATAACTAGCACAGAGATAACAATCCAGTATCATAATATATTTTATTTTATATTATCCTCTCTTTGCAAACACCTTCAACTTACACTAGCAGGGTCCCTATCTTAAGATTAGTATAACTAAGCATAGACTAAGGCTTATATAAGCAGCAAACTCTAGCTCTAATAGGTCTTAATTCACCTTTAAGTAATAATTATTAATTATTAATTAGCTAGTCAGGAGGCTATATTAAACTAAAGCAGTATATAGCTCTTTAACAGTATCTAAATATTATAATAGAGAGTTACCTCTATCCTTAAGTTACTTATAGATTTATTATAGCTGCTTTACCTATTCTCTTTTACTTATTTACTCTAAGCAGGGTCTCCCAGGCAGCATATATAGAAGTATATATTAGCCTGGCTCCTAGTTAGAATATAGCTAGCATAGATTATACTAGATCTAAAACTCTAACTATAGATACCTTATCTCTCTTACCTTAGCTATAGTAATACTAGTCTTTAGATATAGAGTAACCTCCTAGTTACTACTAAGATAGGCTATCTCTTTATAGAATAATATACTACTATAACACTAGTAGAACTCACTTTTAGAGCTACTCTTAATAGCTAACTATATCACTATAAGTTTAGAGCTTTTTAATAAATAAGAGTTATAATAGAAGGCTACAGCCTCACTTAGTATATTAAGAATAATTCTATACTCTTTAGGTATATATAGCAGCAATCTATACTTACCTATATTAAGTACCTAATTACTAAGCACTAAGATAAAATTCTTATAGGCTAGGCTAGTTAGATATAATAATAATAATAGATAGTATAAGACCTATACTAATATGCTCTTATTCCTACTAGAACATTTCTCTATTAAGTGGGAGACTTCTCTAGCTAATAGAGGCAATTAGAATAACTCAGAAGAGAAACCTAGCATAAAATTATTACTATCTTATATATCTACTATAAAGGTTAAGCTAACTAGCAAAAGGGAATTCTCTTTATAGATAAAGGCTTTATTAAAAAGACAGAGTTCTCCACTTATACTTCTATAAGCCAGCCAGAGACATTATAGTTATCCACATTCAGGCTATCACTTAAGAGCTCAATAAATATTTACACTCATAATTCTTATAGAAATACAGTCTTAGCAGACTTTATTAAAATGCCTCTACTAGCTAGTATTCTTAAGCTTAATAGCATTAGTATTATAGTATCCTCTAGCTATATTATAATAAGTAGCTTAGAGGAATAGATCACTAGTTTAGGAAATAAGCCTTAGAACTATTACTCCAGTTTTAAATTATTTTCAGCTTATACTCTATATAGCTATACATAATCTTTATAAGTAACAGCTATAAACCATAACCTATTAAGATTGCATAGGATAAGTATAGCTATATCTAAAGTACTATAGAGTTATCTAAAGCAAAGGTTACTAAGTCTAAAAGTTAGGAAGATAGGTAATATAATTACAATAGCTTAATATAATTAGTAACTATATTATTATTAATATAGTTACCTCTAGTAAGATACCATAATAACAGTAACATACCTTATTCTATGGAATTAATAGAACAGGCTATAGTCTGTATATAGTAAATCCAGTTACTAGTAATATATAGCAGCATTTCTATTTGCTTAAAGGCTTCCCATAGTGGATAATCTAAGACAAACTCCTCTAAGTCCTAGCTAAATATAAGCAGATAGCGCTTCTAAATAATCTGTAAGGCATATTAAAGTATCTCTATTATTATAGAGGTAAAGAGGTATATAGTAAGATAATAAAAGACCTTATAGTTATCTATATTAGTGGATAAATAATAAAGTTCTAATATAATTTCTTAGAAACTATACTAAGGCTTAAATCTTTTCTTTACTTAAACTATCTCTAAATTTTACTAATCAGGACTTAAACTAGAAATATTTAAAGTTCTCTAGGTATAGTAGCTTGCCCAGCTTAAAGTAGCTGCTAGTATATAACAGATATAGAACCCAGTTTCAACTACTTAAATAAGTAACACCTCTTTAGCTAGAGAAGAACTTAATATCTCAGCATAAAAAGCGCTCTTACTGCCTAAAATCTATTTAGAAGCAGGTAGCTTAGCAAAACTCTTAGTTATATAAAAACTCTATTATCTTCTAGCTTAAATATCTAAGTTAAATCACTAGTTATTCCCTAATATCCTCACTAACCACTTTTTATATCTTAGATCCTATCTCCAAAAATATATTATTAGCATATTATTTCTCCTATAGAGCTGGAATAAGATAATACTAGCTATATCCTAGCTAAATAGAAGCCTTTATACTATAAGCTTATAATTATAGTAATAGCTGCCTTACTATTACTTATAGTTACCCTTAACGTCTATATTATTATAACTTCTTTATAGATTAGCTATATCTATAGATATATACCTATTATACCTTAAGCTTATATTTAAAGACTATTATAGTTAACCTTAAACTTAGCACTTATAATAGCTTCTAGATTAGTATAGTATACCTCTTAGTAAATACTATGCTAATACTATTTATCTCAGACCTTAGCTATATCTTTAGTTAATAGCTATACTTAACTATCTTAGTAGCTTTCTTCTTTCTAGACACTATCTTCTACTACCTTTCACACTTAATTAGCTTAATACTAATTAGGCAATCTTTCTAGAGTGTTAGTAGTGCTAGAATTATTATCTTATATCTTTTAATCTTTACTAATATTATTCCTTTATAGTTTTAGCTAATATAGTATAGCTTAGTGTAAGAAGCCTTTCCTAAATTAAATAGTTTATCCACTAATATCTTTTATCTTTTAGTCAGGTAGTATAGGTACTAGGTAACTATATTAGCCCTATACTAGGTAGCATTATTACTCAGAATATAACTTAGCACTAGGTTTTTTATATTATATTTTCTTTTTATATAGCCAGGCTAATTCTCATACTCTAGCTAGTTAACCTAGTTAATATTAATTAGCTAGTTAGTATAATAAGCAAAAGGCTATAAAAGATAGACTGAATTAGTAATATCCTATTTATTAACTTAATAACCTTATTACTTATAGCTATCTCCTAGAACAGCTTATACTATAGTTAGAGCAGCACTAGCACTCTTATACTTTTATTACTTAGGGTAATTAGTCTAGCACTAACTATAGTCTATAAGTCACACTTTGCTATATCACTATTCTTATAATAGTAACTCTTTCAGACTACTAGCTTTACTATAATATATATCTATAGCACTATTTAGAGCCTTATAGTAAGAGTTATATAGTAATAAGTAAGAGATATAGAATACTAACAGTAACTATAGATATATAGCCAGCTTTACTATATACCTCTATACTTTATAGATATTAAAAGCTTCACTCTAATATAGACTAGCATCACACTCTTTCCTATTATATTTATATTAGTGCTAGTATCTATTATTACTAGCTAATTAGTTATAATATTAAATAACTATTAGTAGCTAATCTAGGTTAGCTAGGCCCTAGCTATAGTTACCTCTAGTCTAATACTGCTCTAGGATGCTAATATGCTATTAAAGGTATAAGCATTAATACTAGTCCTTCTTAGCTTAGGCTATAGCTCTATCTTAAACGCATAGAATATAGCATTATATGCCTTATGTGCAGAAGGTAATAAAGCAATCACTATAGTAATATATACCTTTCTCTAATAATTTAGTATAGCACTTAGTGTTAGTATTAGCAGCTCCACTTTCCAGAATATTATACTGCTTAAGCTAGAGAGAGATAGACTAGTATCTTTAGATATATATAGAGGTATATATACTATTATAGCTATATTAAGTACTTCTACTAATATAGGTTTATAATTAAAGATCCTAAATATATATATTCACAGCTTATAAGGTGTTTACAGACTATATATTAGTATATTAGGAGCAGCGTTTTTAATAAGTCTCTTAGTTAAAAGCGTTTTAATAAATAAAGGGCTGCAATTAGAGCGTATAGTGTATACTATTATAGTGGGCTATAATAGCATTCAATAGATCAGTTATTAAGCATGCTTAGAGCGTAATATTAGATCCCTTACTAATGCTATTAATATACTTAGAAAACACTACTTATTATAAAATTCTATATAATACTAACATTAATATTATAGATAATATTATTATAGATATCTATACTAAATAGATAAATAGATATATATAAATATTTTCTAATTAGTGCTTCTTTAGTATCTAGGTAAGTCTTAGTATTATAAATCTAAGCCTATAGATAATAGCATTTCTATATATTTTCCTTATAACTGCCTTATTAATATTATATATATTTAGCCTTAGATTATAGCAGAGTCTTAAGTAATTAATACTAAGCATATATAGTTTTATATTAGACTAGAAAGAAACTTTTATAAATATTATAGGGTTTCACCTTAAGATTAGTTAATAGATATAATTAGTCTTTAAGGGGCTAATCTAGCATTTCTAAGATAGATCTAACTAATAGTATAGCATAAACTTAATATTACTAAATAATAAGCTATAGATATATAGTACTTTTAGATATTATCTAATACTTCTTAACTTTAAGGATATACTAACGACTTTTATTACCTATAGCACCTATATATCTGCCCTCTATACTATCTTAGTAGGAGAAAAGATATCTACTAGTGACTTTCTATATACTTACTTTAGGCTTCTATATCAGATTACTATTCTTCTAGCATATATATATCTAAAATATAGTCTTAATATAGAGATCCTAGAGGTAATTAATAATACTATTAAAAATAAGTAAGTTATATATATTAATAGGTATATCCTCACTATCCACTATATCCACTATATTAACTATAGGTTTGCTTCTAGCTGCTTCTATTAAAAAAAATATAAAGTTATTTACCTACTTATTAGTAACCACTCCAGCAATCACTATTTAAGAATTAGCAAGAGAAATAATATTAGAGAGAGAGACTAACCTAGTATATTAGTATTAATAGGTATAATTAATTTATTATAGATATTGCTTTCCTCTAGCTAATCAGCTAAGGATATTATATTAGGGTATAGACCTATAGTAATATAAAGAGAATTATCTACTACTTTAATTATATTAAGTACTATATTATTATATATAGACTATAGGTGCTAATCAGAGTATATAGTGGTCTGTTAGGTAGCTAAGTCTATTTCAGATAGTAGTATAGTAACGTTCTTATATATAGCTTAGAGCTAGAGTAAGGTTAGCCTTAGGTCTATTAATATCTATATATTAACTATTATATACTTTATACCACCCCACCCAGGCTAGTATGCTGATCTATTAAATTCAGCTCCTTATTAAGTATAGGTCTAGCTAGCTAAAAGTGGCTTATTATAATATAATCCACCCTAGATATAACCTCTCCTAGAGATAGATTAGCCTGCTTCAGTCTGAACCTTAAACTCTAGTTTAGGCTAAGTTACCCTTATACTGAGAATGCAGTCTATTATTATCTATATAAGCTACATCCTAGACCAGACTTAGATATAGAACATATATAATTATAGTAGATATTAGCCTAGATATAGCTATACTATAAAGCATATCTTAATAGCATATTTAGATAGTATATTTTGATTATAGTATACCTGGTTACAGCTAAGCATATAACTTATACCTAGCTAGAAGGAATAATAATAGCTCTTTATTATATATTACTCCTATATTAAAGGGAGAAAGGCTACTTAAAGATTAACTCACTAAAAAGAAGGCTAGGTTATGCTAACTAGGTCTCTTAGAAGGTAAAGTAATAGTAAGGGTGCGTTAAGGGCTAGAGATTATCTATAAACTAGAGATAGCTATAATTTAATAGAGAACCTTATAAGTGGGGTTTATTATACTTCTTATAAATCTAAGTTCTATATAGAAGCTAGAAGCCTATACTTAATATATAGCTATAAGTATATATTACTGCCTCTTTATAATATACCTTAATATTACTATATATAGATAACTAAGCTTAATAGTAGGATAATAACTACTATTAAAGCTAAATATAGCTACTATTAAGTAGCTTTTAATTATATACTACCACTCATACTACTATATAACTATCTAGACCCTATATTTTATTTATAAACCAGCCACTATAGCTATTTAGTGTGCGCTATCCAGACATAACCCTTAAGTCTAGTATATCCCTATTAACACCTTATTATTACTTCTATCTTTAGCACTATTAGTAAAGAGCCACACTTATATTATAAAATATATAGGTGTTCTAATTAGGATAAGAGTGCTCTATATTAGGTAACAGTATAGCTAGCAATTATTATATATAATTTAATATATTAATATATATATATATAACTAACTTAGAGGCTAAATTAGTACCTATATATAAAAATTTAGTACTAATATAAATCTAATATAAATAACCTATATTTAGGTATAAATTTATATTCTGGAATATCTAACCCGTGTACACCTCACTTATAGCGATATATAGGTCTAATAAGTTCTATCTTCTCTAGTTATATTATTATTGCCACTTCCTCAGTTTGTGCGTTCTATTGCTCTATTTAGGGATAATATTAATAGCATTCTTTTAGCGCTAGAAATAGCTTACTTAATTTTCCGTTCTTTGCCTTTAAGAGGCTTTTACTATAAGAAGCTATAAAGCTAATAATGCTATATTTACTATAACTATATACTATATAAAACAGTCTTTCTAGTAAAATATAAAAGGGAAACTCCTTATAGTATGTTATTCTATACTATATCTTAGAAGGAAGTATATAGTTAAAATATTCTCTTATCACTTTTTTACTATTTAGACTTAGTTAGCTAGATTATCCTTATAGAAATTTAGATCTAAAGATACCTAGTTAAGGGTGGCAAGTAGCTAAGTTTAATAGAACCTGTATAAACTAGAGAACTATAGGTAATACAGATAATAATATCATAGTAATATATAACAGTATAACTAATATCCCAGTCTGGTCCTACCTATAACTAAGCCAGTATTTCTAGAATAATAGTAGCTCCCTTAAGGCTGGTAACAGGTGAGACTAATATAGTGCTACCACCTGAATAAATCTTTCAAATAAATAAACTAAATAAATAATTAAATTAAGGCTATTCAGAGATTCAAATAAATAAATCTATTAGCCTAGATATCTAGTATATTTAAACAAATTGAGGGCTAACTATAATAGAGTTATTCCGGCCTCTAAACTAATTAAAAAATCCCAAAAAAAACTCTTTTAGGAGATTTAAACCTATAACCCCTGACTTTAGATAACTAAAAGTTAGGTGTTATACTACTTAACTATATAAATTATAATAATTATTAATAGCTCTATTTCTTTTAGCAATATATACTCTTTAACTATAGTTTTTCTCTATACCCACCCTAATACACACTGTGCACGCTAGCACGCGCTAGCTAACCCCTTTTATAGACTTTTAACTATATCACTACTATAACCTAGGATATATTATCTTTATGCCTATAACTACTATAACCCTCTTTTATGCTAGTTTTAATGTTATATATTGCTTAACACTATAAGAGATATAAGTTTCAGCTCCTAAATATCTTATAATAGCTTCACTAACTTCCTAATTAGGTATCTATACTAAATTAATTAGATATCTATTAAATAGTTAAATATACCCTCTTTTACTAGCTAAATAGTTAAATTAAACCCCCAGATTAGATTTATTTAATCAGGATGCTGTGCTAGACTAATAGATTAAGACTTAGTCTGTAACTAACTTATTTAGTAGAAACTTTTAGCAGTCCTGCTCTAACTGCTTTATTAAAGGGAGCACCTATAGCTGTAATTATTAGCCTTGTAGTGATAGATAAGTCTAGACTATTAACCTAGATATATAGATCTCTTAAAGTTAGATTCTAGCTAATATTATTTTAATAGGTAATATTCTGAGCAATTTTAATGATCAGCTTTGCTATAGTGAGGATAGCTTTATATATAGAGATAGTAGTTTATATCTACTTATTTAAACCTTTCTGTTATAGCCTATAGGATATAGAAGGACTAATAGATAGGCCTTACTTAGCATAGAAGAACTATATTATAAGCTATATAATAAAAAGATAAAAATAATTAGTAAGTAATTAGTTAGTAATACTAACTAATTATAATTAGTACTATAAGAAGGTAATCACCTAACTTAGAATAAAGGGGCTGTTTAGAATAGGCTTAAGCTTAAATTAAGGGCAGACTTCTATAGCCCTTTAGTAATTAGCTTTATAATTATCCTAGGATACTCTCAGCTTTATATTTTACTATAGCTTCTTAGGAGGAATATAACTAATTACTATAGCCCTATAGTTATATAACTTCTAATTAACTAGCTATTTAACCTATACTTTTAAGCTAGGTAGTATAGTTTATTATAATATTAAGCCTTTTTAGTACTCCTAGATCTAAGACTTATATCCTCTTTTTATATAAATATAGAATTACTTACTAAAGTCTATCCTACCTAGATATCTTAGTATTATAGTAATAGTTACCTTTATAGTAAGAGTGTTAGAGTGCTTTTTAAAACCTATACTAGAGTTAGTTACTCTAATAGTTTTTTATATATTCTTAAAAACGATTTACTATAAGCTCTAGGCTTCTTTAAGTCTACCTTATATCTCTTAAGCACTAGTAAGGCTAGCTCTACTATAGTAACTTTAGGATACTCTTTACCTAATATCTAGAACCCTCTATCTAACACACCCTTAAATAGAGTTGCTGCTAGATTCTATAAGAATCTGTTAGAGGTTATATATAGAAGAATAAAGTAGTAGATTAATTATAGCCTTAATATAGAGTCTTAGTGTGTGTGATACTAAAGCCTGCCTTCTCCTATTCTTTCTGCCACTATGCTTCTGTTATATGTTCCTTTTAGGTTAGGGCTTTGCTACTGCTATAGGGGTGCTGCTACTCTATAGCCCCCCCCTACCTCTATACCTAATATAAGGCTCCCTTCTAAGAGCTTATATTTCTATAAGCAGAGTAGAGCCCTTATAGCTTATAAGCTGCAGCTATAAAGCTTAAAGCCCCCCTTTATTTCTTTCTTGTGATAATATTGCTCCTTCTATCTTAAATTATTCCTTCCTTTTAACTACTAAATAATAAATCCTAAAAATAAATCTATATACTGTTACCTATATAACCCCTGCTGCTATGCAGCCTTCTATTAGCCTAGTTTAAGCAAGCTACTGCTGCGCTAGGTTTTATATTACTTCTTATAATACCCTCTTTAACTCTTCTCTTTCTTAGCTAATAATAACCTTAGTATACCTCCTTCTATTCCCTAACTTTATGCTGTTATGCTAAACTCCTACTAACTGTATATAGCACTTAAAGTACCCTCTATGCTTCTCTCCTGCTATTATTTTCTATATATCCTGCTTATACCTATCTCCTATACTATATATATAGCTCTGCTAAATTTTTGCTGATTTTTTATAGAACTACTTCTATAACTTCCTGGCTTCCCCCCCCCCCCCCTAAAATAATTATTATATATATCTAGTGTTCCTTACTCTAGTACTGCTTTCTTGCTGATTGTTTAATAGATAGCTAATACTGCTGTTACTAGTGCTTTTAGTAGTAACCCCCCTAGTAGTAGTTCTTTCAGGAAGCGCCCTGCTCTAGCCTCTAAGGTTATAAGTATACTGCTTCCTTTCTGTTTATATACTGCTTATTTATTACTTATTTCTGTCTAGAGTAAGGTCTATAAGCCTGCTTAAAAGAAGAAGAAGACTAATAAGGATAGGTATATCTATAGTACTATACGCTCTTATGTCTGCCCCTCCTATATCTACTGCCTTATTGCTAATTCTAAGGCTGAGCTCTATACTAACTAGCTTAGTATAACTCTATTTTCTGCTTATTTACTGCTTACTAGTTACTTATTTATTATTAGGATTTAGTAAGTAGTGTGTTTAGTATGCTAATAGTTTCTATTCTTATTCTAGTTCTATAAGTATCTCTTGCTCTATATCCTTACTGCTTATTTATTGCTTATGCTCCCCTAGGTTTTTAGTGATGCTATTCCTGTTTATAAGAACCTTAAGGATGCTGCTAATACCCTTAATGCTATTAAGGTTAATAATAAGGACTATGCTGAGGTACTATACTTACTGCTTATGCTCTGCTTACTTACTAACCCCTCCTAGCTCCTTTAGGCCTTCTAGACTGTAGCTAGTAATACTAAATATAGCTTATATTGCTTTATCTATATTAATACTATAGGTATATCTTATCTATTCCCTATATATATCCCTCCTAAGCTTGCTCCTATTATCCCTACTATTAGCTTTCCGCCTATTAGTGCTACCCCTATGCCTTATACTCCCTATATGCCCCCTGCTCCCCCCCTACTTATTCCTGAGTAGGCTAAGTGTGTTATTATTGCTTTTAAGGTTATTTCTACTGCTATTATCTTAGTATATATAAGCTGCTCCCTCTCTGCTACTACCCCCTTAACTAACTGCTCTTATAGTACTTTATTCCTACTATTTTTAAGGAGGAGGAGGAGAAGGTAGAGGAGGAGGAGGTAGAGGAGGAGGAGGAGAGTAGTAGTAAGGAAAGTGAGGGTAGTAAGAAGGGTAAGATTGCTACCTAGCTGCTCTCTAGCCCCCTCCTCTTAGAGAGTTTCTAGCTTATATATACCTAGTATGTATTGTTATTATTTTACCTTCTAGCTTATAGGCTTAGAGATATTTAGGCTATAGCTCTTAACTTTACTGCTTTTTTCTGTGCTATTTCCTTATACTGCTCTACTAATATATTATTCTTAATATAATACTGTGGCTCCTAAGTGTCTTCTTTGCTGCTATACTCCTTTTAATATATAAGGTACTATCTCTTTCTTCTAGAATCTCTATAGTTTAAGATTTTCTCTACTTTATATAGGGGCTCCCCTTCTACCTTACTGATTAGAAGTTACTTATTTACTAAGTTATCTTTACTATTAAATAGCTTTAGTAGGGAGATTAGGAATATATTATATATCTTATATATTTATAGGATATCTAACTTATATACTAGCCTGTGGTTTCTCTTAAGACTAAGTATATAGAAAGGGCTAAGATACTTATCTATAAGTTTTCTGCTTAGCTGCTTTATCTTAATATTCTTACTAGAGAGGAGGATCTAATCCTTTATAGTAAATCTCTTTAGTTATCTATATTTATTATAATAGTGTGCTTGCTGAATCTTAACTCTGCCTAGAAGTAGTACTAGCTCTACTTATTATACTTATAGTTACTCTGCTCTCTTTCCTACTACTATATTTAATAACTTAGGTGCTTCTATAGATAGGATATTTTCTGGAATTAGTAGGTTTTAGCCTATAAGAGCTTAGTTTAGTGATATCTTAATAGATAAGTGCTAAGTATTATTATATATAAATTAGGTAAGATAAAGTTACTATATCTAATCTGCTTAGTTTCTAGTATAGAAGTAGCAGAGGTAATACTTAATATTCTGGTTTTATTACTCTGTTTAGCTATCTATTTATAGATAGAAGGTAGTGCTTAGGTAATGCTTAATAGTAAGAAGGAAGCAGAGATATATCTAGAACTTACTTATAAATAAGGAGCTTCTATCTAATACTATTCTATCTAGTATATTAAAGATAGTAAATATCTTAGTAAATAGAAGATTAGTAAGGCTATTTATAGTAAGCTAGCTTATTATTATAATATAGGTGCTATATTTTATATAATAATCTATAATAATAAGTATTATATTATAGGGCTTTTTATTTATAAAAGTTAGGGATTTAGGTAGCTCTATAATAAAGTCTAATAAGATCTTACTATAGGGTTATATTAGTGTTAGTAATACTGCTAGCAAGCTATAGGGTTTATAGTAGTAAGCCTTTATTCTCTAGTATATTATATATATATTAATATGCTTCTTTATATCTCTCTTTATTCTATCCTAAAAGTAGTTCTATCTTAGCAGCTTATATATTTAGGTAATACTAAGGTGTCCTATAGTAGGGGCGTTATAGTATGCCTTAATTAGTTCCTCTTAGATACTCTCTTGTCTGGGTATATATATCTTCCCCTTATACCTTAATAATCTATATAAATCTACTTTCTACTTCTAGACTTTGCTCTTCTCCTGCTTACTTCTAGCTTTAGTGCTATGCTATTATCTCCTTATTTATTACTTATTTACTATAAAGATATCTCTCTATTATAGTTAGAGTATATAACTGATTATTAACTTAGGTGCTATGCTTGCTGTTTTAGGGTCTGGCCCTCTAGCCTCTCCCTATAGAATATATAGCTTATAATCTATAGCTTTAGTAATAGGCTTAAGTAGCTAGTAAGCTGCTCTATTGCCTCCTTAATGCAGGGTTCCCCCTAACACCCCCTATTATAGCCCCTCCTTAGAACGGGGTTAGAAGCCTATCTCTCCCTTTTTGCCTCTTTCCCTCACTTAGCTCCTTGTTAGAGCTGCTATATATAGTGGTTTCTAGTTCCTTACTGCTTCCCCTAAGTGAGTTTATATCTCTTTTACTAAAGTATTAATCTCCCCTTTATTATTATCTTAGCTATAGTTAGGCCTCTATAATAGGCTATTAGCTGGGTTTTCCTTTTCTAGCTTAAACTTAATATTAATATTAAATACTATAAAGTTATTAAGCTAGTATAGCTACCTAGTATTAGGTTTAGTCTTAATATCTAGGAACTATAAGTTAAAGTAGTTAGTCTAAACTGTGATAGTCTCTAGCATATATACTATATACTGCTACTAGTTTTATAAGCTATTAATAATAGTAAGCAGCTTATAATTACTTATATTAAAGTAAGTTTCTAAGCCTATTAGCTTCTTTAAGTAAAAGGTAACTAGGTATTAGTAACCCTTAAAGAGCTAATATAGTACTACCCCTATTATAAAGTTAGAGGTATCTATATAGATTGTTATGGAGAGGGATAGGTTAAAGTGTTATAGTATTAAAGCCTCTATAAATACCCAGACTAGCTAATAGAAAGCTACTTAAGCCTTACTACTAAGCTATATTCTATTTATATAGTTACCTCTTAGTTTATTTATAAGGGGTGCTATAATCTTAGAGTAGCTCTTAATAAACTATTAATAAAACTCTATAAACTCTAGGAATGCTTAAATATCCTTAATGCTATATAGTAGCAGCTATATTATAATAGCTATGATATAGTTCTGTTCTATAGAGATACTTTCTAGGGAGATAATATATTTTAAAAATAAAATTATTATCTTATAAAACTTATATTTATTACTATTAAGGTATAGACTCTATTTTCTTAGCTTCTCTATAACCTAGTATATATTTTACTTATAAGTCTCTTTATTACTACTATATATTAGGATATTATCTAAGTAGATAATATATATTATATTAATAAGACTAGCTAGGGCCTTATTAATATAGACTTAAAATATAGCAGGTGTATTAGTAAGCCTAAATAGTATAACTATATACTTAAAGTAGCTATATTATATATAAAAAGCTGTCTTTTACTTATCTCTCTTACTAATATATATCTAATAGTAAGTATTTATTATATCTAGCTTTATAAATACTTTTATATTATCTAGGTAGTCTAGGATCTTACTAATTAGGGATAGTAATGTGTGGTTTTTATAGGTGATCCTATTTAATATGTAGTAGTTAATATAAAGATATAGCTCTCTCCCCTTCTTAGGTATAAACAGTATAGAGGCACCTGCTAGGCTTATTAAGGGTTAGATCTATCCCTTTACCTCTGCCTTTATTAAGTAGTTATATAGAACTTTAAGCTTATATTCTGATAGTAGGTATATAGACTCCTAGAGTAGCTGCACGTCTCCCTTAAGGATAATATAATAGAAGTGTGCTGATTATTTAGGCATCTCTTTTACCTTCTCCTTTAAGAATAAATCTACTATATTTCTATATCTCTTCTGCTATAGCAGGAGTGGTAATCCTCTGTCTTTTTCTATAATACTATTTCTTACTATCTCTATAGTAACTATAATATAAAGTGTAATATATGTAAAAGCAGTAAGGTTATAGCTCTTAAGGTTCTTTTTTGTTATTATAAGTCTTAGATATTATTTAAATAAGGGGTAATACTAGGTCTTGGCTTTCTAATTTATTACTAGGTTTATATCCTCTAGCTATAGTATATCTAAGATAAGTACTAGAGTCTTAATATCTATAAGGATAAAGTAATATAGTTAGGTCTCTATAATATTATTACTATTTATAATTTTAAGGTAGATATAGTAGCTACTAAGTGTTAGTAACTTATTTTCCTTAATAGTTACTAATAGTAGGCTTAGATAGATCTAAATATCTATTAGATTTACTATAAAGTAGCTATAACTAATTATATTTATATCTAATTCTAAGTTTATTAACACCTTACTAAATTGCTAATAGCTATTTAGCTATACTTATAATAGGATTTCTAAGTAGCACCTCTAGCTCCTACTGCCTCCTTGCACTATGCTTATAGAAATACTGTTAACTGAGGTAGCAGCGTGTTTAGGGCAATTTTGCTAGAGGTATCTCTTCTTACTATAACTGCAATAGGTTATATTAGGGTATTATACTATAATATAGCTCTCTTTGCTATATATATAATATATACCTTTAGTATTTTAGGCTCTAGGGCAGTTCTATTATATATAGCCCTCCTTACTATAGTTATAGTATTTAGGCCCTTATTATTAAGCCTTAGGCATAGCGTTCTAGCAGCTTTCTAGCTGCTTTATAGATTTTTGGGAAGTTAGTTCTTATAGGTTAGAGGCTTTGTCCTTATATTATAGAGAGATATAGCTCTCCTTTCTATACCTATAGCAGGTTAGCAGCTAATAGGAGGTATGTGAGGTTAGGCAGCTTATTAGCTGCTCTGCTAGTGCTTATAAGTTATGATATCTATAAATAGTATTTCTGCTAACTCCTAGTGAGTGCTTAATCTGCTATATAAGTAAGATTAGCTCTGTGTGTGTTCTTAGAAGCTATAGCTATAAGCTAATTATTTAGTAGAGGCTTAGGTATAGCTTATTAAGGAGGGATAAGATATGTTATTTCTTAGAGAGGGTATATAGTAGCTCTATCTCTAGGCTATTATACTTAGTAAGAAAGTGATTAAAGAGCTGGTTAGGTTTCTAGTATATTTAGTTAAGCTATAAAGTAGTTACTATAGCATAGCTTTTAGGGTCTAATAGCTAGTTATATAAGAACGTCTTAAACTCTAGCTAGGTGATATATTTTATATTAAACTCTAGCTTCTAGTTCTCCTCTATAAGGTGTTATATCTAGTTTATCTTTATATAGCCCTGGAGGCAGTTAACCCTATATACTACTCTATTATAGTTTTTTTAGATCTTTTTCTCTTATAGAATAAAATAAGAGTTATAGTTAAATAGGAAGGTTTATAACTTCTTATAGAACTTATCTAAGTATATTAATGTAGGTAGAGTAAAAGGCTGGTATAGCTAGAAGCTATTCCCCTCTTCTAGGCTATTTAGCTATTTAGGGGGTTTATTCTTATTCCTTAGTGTGGTAGAAGTCTGGATTATAGATGGATAAAGGTTAGTATTACCTATTTATAGCTGGGTAAGTTTAGCCTGCTTCTTCTAGATAGCCTGTTTATAGTAAGTAACCTTAAGTTTCTCCTCTAGTTTATGCTCCTCTTGCTCTAGTATCTCTATCTACTTAGTAGCTATGTGTGTGTGCTCTATATAAGTAGAGGTAGCTATTAGTAAGTGCTACTAGTTATTACCCTTATCTGCTGGTTCTAAGGTGTCTTAGTACTGTAAAGGCGTGTTGCTATTATAGCATACTTAGTGTATATTTACAGCTATTTTTTCTACTAGTTTATTCTAATAAGGAAAGGCTTTAGACTATTAGAGGTTATATATAGAAGAATAAAGTAGTGGATTAATTATAGCCTTAATATAGAGTCTTAGTATATATAATACTAAAGCCTGCCTTTTCCTATCCTTTCTGCTACTATGCTCCTATTATATATCCCTTCTAGGTTAGGGCTTTACTACTATTATAGGGGTGCTGCTACTCTATAGCCCCCCCCTACCCCTATACCTAATAGGATTAGCCTATATAATAGCAAAAAAGTGCTCTAAGTTATAGTAACTAGAATACTACTAAGTATACTATTAAGTAGTAAATTTAGAGAGCTAGTATATTAAGTAAATGCTTTATTATTTAAGCTAATTAGAGGTGCTCTAGGTTCTCCTAAATTAAATAGTAGGAAGCTAATATATTATTAATCTAATTAATTAGGCTATCCTTATTATCTAAGACTTATATAATTTATATAAAACTATATCTTACCCTTATACCTAAAATATATAATATTCCCACACTATTTATATAGACCACCTAATAAAAGTTTTTGCCTATAACTATATCCTAGATATATATTATACTATATCTCTTAATATTTATATATTATATTATAAAAACTCCTACTATAGTATTAAGCTATATCTTTCCCTCTCCTACTATACTATAGTTAGTATCTTATAAGCATAATTTTCTGCTTTATTAACTAAGTATCTCTAACTTTTCAGCTCTATACTTTAACTTATTAAAACAGGCCTAGAAAATATTTATAGATAATTTAGAGTGCAAACTAGCTAGAATCGCTGCCCTATCTTACTTATTATCCTTAAACACTTTATTTATATAGAGGATAGTATATTTATTAAATATTATTTATATAATTTAAGGTAAGATTAGATATAAGCTTAGTAAAACTAACAGGCTTTTCTTCTAGCTAAGAGTTATAAGTTAAAATACTATTAGCTAGCTATATATATTAAATACAGGTCACCCTTTAAAGATCAGATAAGAGCCTAAGCACTACTCTCTGTATTAGCTAACAGGGTCTGCCCTAGTAGCTAATATAATACTCTAGAGCAGAGCAGATAGTTACTAGTGCTTCTATAATAATAAGGTTAAGTATTAGATAATAGTATAGCTAGCAATTATAAAGTATAATTTAATATATTAGTATCTAACTAACTAAGATACTAAATTAGCACTAATATATAATAATAAGGGTTTAATATATAATTAATATATATAACCTATACTTAGGCCTAAATCTATAAATCTAGAATATTTAATCTATATACACTCCACACTTATTGTAATATATAGGTTCTAATAGTAGCTAAGAAGTAAGTATAGAATGTTATTTCCTATATCACCAGTTATACTATATCTATACCCCTACCTTAGAGAAATCAGTTTCTAAAAAGTCAGAGCTGCAGTTAGTTTATAACCCTAATCTATCTATCTCTATAAACTATTTCCTAGTCTGTAACTATAGCTACACCTATAGGTTCTACTTCTATATTAACACCTTAATAAGCTGCTATAGTATTATAAAGAAGTCCTAAATTAGAAATACCTAAGCCAGACACTCTAACCCCACCCTAGATAGAAGTAGCAAAAAGGCAAAACATATCAGCTCCACTTATATTAGGCAAGCTAAAGTGGCTAGTTAATAGATTATAGATAGTCCTAAAATATTCTAAGCCTCACCTTTTAGATAAGATTATTAACTATAAATTATTAAAGATAGAGTTTACTATTATTATTATTATTATTATTATTATTATTATTATTATTATTATTATTATTATAAGAACAGCTATAAAGGCTGTAGAAGAAGTAGAAAAGTTCCTAAAGTAGTATAAGTAGATTTCAGGCAATAAATAGTATATAAGGGTAGCTTTTCGGGTTTATTACATAATATTCAGATAGAGAGAAAAATATAGATATAGAATAATATTTTTTATTAATAAATTTATAGATATCTAAGACCTAGAAAGGCGGGGGAAAAGATAGGTATATATAGACGATTTGGTTCCTAAGGTCTTACAGCCCTTTAAGTCAGAATTAAACCTTATTTCCAAAAAGGGTAATAATAGCAAAGTTTAAGGTTTAAGGTTTAGCTTCTAACACTAGCTTTAACCTTAATTTCAAGCTTAGTTTTAAGCTTAACTTTAGTTTAGCTTAACCTTATTCTAAAACTTCATTATTTCAAATACTTCATTATTCCAAATACTCTGATTACATAATATTAATAATATAATATATACACCAAAAAACGCCATATTTTATAAGGATTTCAAATATATTATCCATATTTTCATACCTCTTATATTTATAGAGTTATAGCACTCTAAAGGTATAGTGATAATAATATATAAGTTCCTTTTATAGTAATAAGGAATAATATATTTCTTATAATTATTATTATTATTATTATTATTATTATTATTATTATTATTATTATTATTATTATTATTATTATTATTATAGTATTTAAATCTTTTATATATATATATAGCTCCTTTTTAAGGAATTTTTATATACTTAGAAGTATTTATTATAGCATATTATTATTATATTATTTTATTATAGATTTATCTTTATAATCCTTTTAATAAGATCTATAGTAAGCCACACTATAAACCTTATACCTCTACTATTATTAAATTCTATTATATTTTAAATAGAATCTTTATATATAATTATTAAGAAGCAGGTTTATAAAGGCTATTATTTTATATTATATAGCTTATATTAGATAAACTGTTATTATTATTACTTTTATAATTTAGATAAGGAGTGGTCTAAATCTGAATTTCCTTATATATTTATAGGAATAATTGCCCATATCGCCCGGTGGGTTAGATCCCAACCTCCACTATGATTCACAGCCCGGCGCTAGAATAACTATAATCCAGTCAGGTGAGCAGTCACGTGACCTCTAACGTTACATAGTCTATCTCTATCAACCGCCTATATTGTTCCTTTATGCTAACCACTCTCTAAATACCTCTCTTCTTAATATATATATCTTAAACTAATATTACGCCCTATCTGACCCCTCTCTTCACTATACCAGTATTTTAGGAAACTAACAATATTATTATATATTAAGAAGAAGTATATTATTCTTCTTTTTTATTTATTATTATTATTTACTCTTTTTTTTCATTAAGAGTTTATTATATTATAGAGTATAGATTATAAGTTATAGTATTATAGTATTAAAGAGATATATATATATATATCTTATTAGAGACCTCTCTTTTATATAGTTATTATATATTTATTTAATCTCTTTCCTATTATAAATATTATAGTTTAGAAAGAGAAATTTATTTTTATTATTATAGATATTATTTTATAGTAGATAGTATTATATATTAAGAGAAAAAGATCTCTTTATATTATTTTAACTAGAGTGAAATTAATCTCTTAGTCTTATACTTTATAATTATTATTATTTATAATTAGAAATAGAATAATCTCTTATATTATTATTATTATTATAGAGAATATAGTCTCTATTTATAGATATAGTATTATTATTAAAAGATATTATGGGAATAATCACCTATATTGCCTGGTGGATTAGATCCCAGCCTCTACTAGGATTCACGGCCCAGTGCTAGAATAACTATAATCCGGTTAGGTGAGCAGTTATATAACCTCTAATATTATGTAACCTGCCTCTATTAACCACCTATATTATTCCTTTATGCTAGCCACTCTCTAGATACTTCTCTTTTTAATATATATATCTTAAACTAATATTACACCCTACCTAACCCCTCTCTTTACTATATTAGTATTTTAGGAAACTAATACTAATTAGTAGTTAACTTCACTATTACACCACCTATAATTATAATAAATAACCTTATTATTATATTATTTATAACTATAGATCAGCAAGATTATATAAATAACTAAAGAGATATTTTCCTTATCTTAATAATCCTACTCCTTAGGTTTTAAATATTAACTAATAGAGACTTCAGATTTAGTAGCTAAGTATATAGCCTCTACTTCTATCTTCTAAACCTCTATTTAATAATTATTCTCTACTTAGATAGTTCTAGGCCTCCTCTTATTTAGATTATTATACTAATAGAGAGACTAGCTTTAACTACTAAGTGTTTAGCCTCTATAGTTAATCTGTAATCTCTAAAGTTATCACTAACACTATAGGCAAAGTTTCAGATTCCTTACTATTATTAATAACTACAGACTACCCTATAATAACTTTACCCTCACTACTATAATTAATAATTATAATCTTTTATTATATAGTAAAACTATATACTTTCCCCCTTATATCTACCCTCTTTTAGCCCCTTCTGCCTCTTGCAGCTCTACTAAAACCTCTGCTCTTTCCACTCTATAATACCACTAATAATTTCAGCTCTACCAAAACCCTACCCCTCTAACCACACTATATTACTAATAATTTCAGCTCTACTAAAACTATACCCCTTCCACTATATAATATCACTAACAATTTCACTCTTTCAGAGCCTCTAAAACCTCTAAAAACCCTCCTCCCCCTCTATTTAACCTTAAAATTATAAGTTTTGCTAATTTTAACCCTCTATAAGTCTTTTTAGCAAATTTAGCGTATTTTAACATATTTTAATATATTTAGCACCCACTTATACTACTTACTGACCTCACTATCTTCCCCTCCTTCTTCCTCCTCCCTCACTACTAAAACTCTTTACTTTAACCTCTTATTTGCAATAATAATAATAATAACCTATTAATTAGCAGTAAGCTCTAATTACCTACTATAGAAGGGTAGCAGTGAGCCCTTAACAGCCTGCTAATATATCTCACTATAATCCTTTTACTAAAATTATAATTATAGTAAGATTATGTTAATTATATAACTTCATAGCTTTATCCCACCTATCCTAAAATATTTAGGATATTATAGCCTCACTTTTAGTAGTAACTACCTAATTTAGTTTATTTATAATTATCTAAGCTAAACCCTCTAATTTTTAGCTGCTAACTCTACCCACTACTTACTTTTACCTTATTCCTCTCTACTTTTCCTCTCTTACTTTAAATAACCCTTCACCCTCACTATAACTCTCTCTTCTTTATATCTTAATAACTTCTCCCCTATATTCACCACTTCTAAGATATTTCAGTCTCCCTATTTAAACCTTATATTAATTACATCTAAGTTATAGTAAGTAGTGAAAAGGCTTCTAGCTAGTAGTTACTCTACTAATAGTAAAGATCTAGTAGATCTATCTTAATTAGCCTTATAGCTAGTAGTGCCTATTTTTCTAGAATAAAAAGGTATATACTAAGTTTTTATTAAAAACTGTCTAGATTAGTTAATAATATTATTTTAACTCTAAATTTTCCTCCTTTTTCTTATATCCCTCCTATCTTAACTAGATAACCTAAGAATCCCCTTATAAAGGTTAAGAACAAATATATATAAAAAGAAGAGATAATCTCCTTATTAGAGTATCTCCTCTAAGAGTTAATAAGATTAAGAGATATACTAATAAACCCCTTCTATATCTAATAACTCCTCCTCCCTCTAATAAACCCCTCCCGAGTTTATTCCCTTTTCAGGAAGCCCTTTTTAAAAAGTAAGTACTAAGTATTCCCTTTTTAGGAAGTACCCTTATAAAGAAAGCCTAAACTAAGAAGCTCTATCTAAGAGAAGGAAACACTAGATTTATAAAAGAGCATAGGTAAATATAAGTTGCTTAATAAATAGATTAATACTTAAAGCTATAGCTTAGAGAAGGTACCTATATTTAAAGCGTAATTATAAGTCTAACACTTAAACTCTTCTACCCTTTAAAGAGTATAGATAACTATAAGTTATCTAATATATAGATTAATGCTTAAAGCTGCAGCCTAGAAAAGGTACCTATATATAAAACACTAATATAAGTCTACTACTTAAATTCTTTTATAGGTAATTACTATTCCTCCTTTCCACTATATTTAAAGATACCTCTCCTATTTCCCCTACCTAATCTTAGCGTTACTCTATTATCCCTATCCCTTATAATTTTAAAGCTATTATTAACTCTAATATATATAGCAAAATCAGGAACTTTAATGCTAAAGAGACTAACTTAGTAAAGATCATAAGCTATATTACCTATTATATTATAAAGTATACTAAGCAGAGTACCTATAGCCTATAACTATAGGCCTACTTTAAGAAAGACTTCTAGAATATTATTAAAGTCTTTAACTATATAGACTTACCTACTACTAAGGCTCTCTATAAAGCCCTTATCACTAATAGAGTATTTATTGCTATTAACTCTAACTAGATAAAGAATAACCTCACTAATATTATTAAATAATTAGCTTACTACTTCTAGACTAATAATAACTTCGCTAAAGTTAAGTCACAATACTTCTTATTTATTAAAGAGTATATCTAAGACCCTAAATTCTTTACTAAAATCACTAAAGATATTAATAACCCTATTTTAACTCTAATCACCCCTATATAGCTGCTAAAAGCCTTAATAGCACCTATTTCTCCCACTTATTAAAGCCCTATTAATAACCCTAAACCCGCTAAACCCTTATATAGACTTGCTCTAGTTCTAAACTCTAATCCCTTTTAGAGTATTTAAAATACCTCTTAAGCCTATTTTAAGCAAAACTAAAACCCCTCTTTATATACCTAAATAATACTACCTAAGAAAGAACCTTCCTCACACTAACTTTTAGATCTTATAAAGTTTTATAATAATAAAGATCTTAAGTATAGTAGTAGCAAGATAGACGTTTTAGAGTTTAAATTGCTTATTTTCAAAAACTATTATACTAAAGCTAGTATTTCCCCACAACACTATGCTAAGGCCTTCTCCCTAATATTAAAGAGTAACACCTAGTAGTACTACCTCTACTATATTATAAACCAGATCCCCTAACCTCTATATACTGAGATTATTAAATAATTAAAGAATTACTTTAAAACTAAAGAGTTTCATATTACTAATAAGAAACTATAGGATAATACTACGTTACCTAATCTTATATATAAGAATCCTAGAAAATCTATTACTGAAAACCTTAAAATCCTATTTAATACCCTCTCTACTATTAGACCCACACTTAGCAGGAAGTATAATACTAGTAATACCCTTCTATAATATAAAATCTATAATACCTACCAGGGAGTTTATAAGTATAAACTAGCCCTCTATAAATATCCTATAAGCCTTTAAGACCTATATAATACCCTCTATTTATCTATTAATGCTGCTTCCCGCTTTAATTAAAGCCTTACTACCCAATTTATAGCCTCTAAAGACCCTAATAAGCTTAACGTAATATATATAGATTAACGTTTCTAGAACAGTAACTAATAGCATAATTTCCACTAAAATTGCCCTAATTATAGCAAATTTTGCTAGAACCAGCTAAACTAATAAGGACCTCCCCTATATTATTAGTTAATATATAATAACTGCTAAAACAGCCCCAGATGCTGCTAGATTTATTATAAGCCTGATTATTATTTATAGAAGCACTTAGCTAATAAATATATCTAAGAGTTTAATAAGTTTAAGTCTAAATACTCTTAAAACCTAACTGAGGATAACTTTAACACCTTCCTGCTTGATTTTAAAAGTAATAATAATAATTAAGATCCTCCTGCTACTAATTTAGATACTAACAGTAACGCTAAGTAGTATTTATAGAATTACTACTAAGATGTTAAATCTTAGCCTAGTTTACTCTATAAATTTACTACTTATATTGCTAATACTGTATTTATAGTTAATAGTAATAAGTTAACTAATTTGCTACTAAACCAGGCTACCTTCTATGTAGTTATGGGTTTTAACCCTGTTACTAATCCTATACCCCTTTTGCCCCTAATATAGCTTATTTTACCTAAAACCTCTACTCCTATATAGCTATTTATACTTAATAATAGATACTCTGAGGAAGTTTTCTAAAATATTATACTAGATTTAGGTACTACTAGAGTCTCTACTACTAGCTAATAATAAGTTACTACTTTGCAGTATTCTTACCCCTTAATTAAGATAAATAAAGCTAATACTAGCTAAGTAAGAGTGTGTTTTAGTAATAAACCTTATAAGAACTTATTTAGCACTATTATAGTTAATACTATATTTAGTTAAATAGTGTTTTATATTATACCCTCTAATACCCCTTTTCTCCTCTACTTAAATAATATAGATTGTTTAGATATCTATTTTAATAACCTCTATAATTATTTACTATAAAGCAAATCTATTACCCCTATTATTTATAAATAGAGTTATACCTAGCTTCTTCTTAATAATAAGGAGATTTTTATCTAAGCTAGCTACCTAATAGATACTAAACTTTAGCACCTCTACTACTAATTTAGCTACCCTTTTGTTACTAAGTTAGCTACCCTTCTCCACTATACTAGTTATCCCGTTTAAACTGCAGCAATTAAGCAGTTAACTAAAATCTGCTAATGCTGCCAATTAAACACTAAAGCACCCTAATACTTTAAATTCTCACTAAAAGATAATTATAACTTTAATTATAAGATTATCTATAATATTATATACTTTAAGGGTAAAGCAACCCTATATATTATTAACGCTACTACTAGCTTTAATGCTACTCACTTTTTGCCCGATCTCTCAGTAAAAACTACTTAGAAAACCCTCTACCTCTATTAGATTTATATCTACTAAGAACCACCTAATTATATTATTATAGATACTAGTTTAAACTTCACTACTAAAACCTTTAAAAATAATGCTAAATCTATAGCTATTATAGTTAAAGTTATACCTATTAAAGCTTACTATTATATTAATAAGACTAAATAATACTATAAACCCCTTTAGTATGCCTATACTATTATTTAGCAGGAAGTCCCCCATACTAAGCCTAACCTTGCTCTCTAAATAGTAGTTAAAGCTATTAATAATACTACTAGCCCTAATAGCCTTATCCCTACCCTCCTTATCTTTAGCACTTACCTATATATTAGTAATAACCTAATACCCTCACTAGATATTATAGCTAGAGCTAAAGCAATCTATGCTACTATAGATAATTTATATAAAGAGACTACTAAACGTAAAATCACTAACGCTTTAGGTACCTATAATAGTCTAAGTATAGATAAAGTCACCCACCTCCTATTATAATTATTAGTATAAGTCTACTATAAAAAAGATAAATAGCAGGGTTCCTACTATTTAATTACTATTTCAGGCAAAATAGTTACTATTTAGCTCCCCTATAGCCCCTAAGACTTCCCCTCTACTACTATTAGACCCTTCTATAGTAACCCTAATAATCTTAGTAACTCTAACCTTACTAATACTAACTCTAAACTAGCAGCTGCTTTCCCTATAAGCACTCCTCTAGCCCCTCCCCTGCCCTAGCATAGAGAATAACCCTAAAAGATCCCTATTATTACTAACCTCTTCTATATTTTTAAGTAAGAAGTTAATAACCTATTAGTCTTCTTATTAATAAAGGAGAAGGTAGATTAGAAACTCTGCCTCACTCTATATAAGTCTAGTAAACTTACTACTAATAGCCCTCCTTTTTAGAAATTCTATAAGAAGGAGATTAACACCCTCCTTAAATATAAAGTCTTTAATTTGAGATCTATAACCCCTCTAAGTAATATAGATACCTTTTTTAATCCTATATAGTTAATAAGATTAAAAACAAGACTACTACCCTATTTAAGAAGTCCTACCTTATTATTTATAGCATAAATAACACTAATAAGTATAGTATTTTAACCTAATCGCTAATAATTTAATGCTATAGTATTTAACTCCTATTAGCTATTATGCTATCTCTTAGCCCTAATTATTTAATTTAGATCAGAGATATTACTTAAGTATATATTTAGTTATAAACTACCCTTATATAAGATATTTATACCCACCTACCTAACTAAATCTATAATCTTTACCCTCTTAGTACTATTATAAAGGTTATTAAACCCTTATATAGTATTACTAAAGCTAGTACTTATTAATAAGCTACCTATAATGCCTATTATTATAATAAGTTATAGATAACTAGTTCTACTTTTAACCCTTGCCTCCTTATTACTAATAATACTAGCCCGTACTTCACTATTATTAGCATATAAATAGATAACACTATTAAACTATTAACTGCCTCTTTTTTAACTCTTAAAGAAGAAGAGCTCTAGAAGGCTAAATTTATAGCTAAAGATAAGGAGAAACTCACTACTACCACCCCAGTTACCTTTAATAGTGGAACAATCTCCCTATCACCCACTAGAGCAATTATTCTATACTAGAAGGGTTAAAACACTAAGATTAACCTAGTATAAAAGGCTTAGAATGTTATAAAGATATTAGTAAAGTAATAGTATATTAAATAACATACCAGAGAGGCTTATATAGCCTCAATTTGCTAACCAGAGGCTTATTTTAACCTATTAACCACTGCCCAACGCCAGGATCCCGCTAATAAGGATATCACAATCCTCAACAAGCGCCTCTAGTAACTAAAGGATAACCTTAATCACAGCCTAACCTTTATTATACTATCACTACCCACTACTAAATTATTTATATTTATAGATAGATTATTTACTAATAACTAGGACCTTATATCACAGTTAGGCTATATTGTTATACTAGCTAATAAAACAATAAATAACGCTACTTTTATAATCTATAGTAATATTATTTATTATAGCTCTATAAAGTGCAAACAGGTTACTTATAGTATATTAGTCTTAGAGATCTATACTATAGTTACTAGTACTAACCTAGCCTTTATAATCACCTTAATGCTATGCTAAGTCACCACTAAGCTGGGTATTACTAACTCTATACCTACTATAATATATATAGACTTATACTTACTATATAAGTACTTAGTGAAGCTAGGCACTATAAAGAAAAAACGCCTTATAATTAATATTATAGCCCTCTATTAGTTATATAAGTATTATAAGCTCTCTGAGATCTAATAGGTAAATAGCAAAGATAACCCAGCTAATGCTATAATAAAGGCAAAGCCTAATAGAGCTCTGCGCCACCTTATTAATAATAATACCCTCATAATCCAAATAGAGGGATAGATAACGTATATAGTAGAGGGAATATTAGAATAATAGCTAATTTAAGCTATTTATACTATTTGTGCTATTTATGCTATTTATGCTATTTAGAGCTAGTTTTAGGCTATTTGAGAAGGATTTAGGCAATTAGCTAAACTGGCCGTTTTTTGCTTTAATTAGATATTATTAATAATATCTAACTTATTATTTAATTTATATATTTAGATAGGCCTATTAGGTAAGTGCTAGCATAAAAGAAAAGACTGCTAGTGTGGGAATAATTGCCTATATTGCCTAGTAGGTTAGATCCCGGCCTCTACTAGGATTCACAGCCCGGTGCCAGAATAACTATAATCCGGTTAGGTAAGCAGTCACGTAACCTGCCTCTATTAACCGCCCATATTATTCCTTTATGCTAGCTACTCTCTAGATACCTCTCTTTTTAATATATATATCTTAAACTAATATTACGCCCTACCTAACCCCTCTCTTTACTATATTAATATTTTGGGAAACTAATAGATATATTAAAGTATATTATAGTATATAAAGAAGGAGGTATATCTTCTTATTTATTATTTATACTCTTTATATTTAAGAGTTTTATTTATTATTATTTATTATAATACTCTTTTATTATTAGTTTCATAACGGATTGAGGTTTACACAGAACTTAGGGCTCCCTTTATATATATATATCAAAAGCCTATAAGTTAATATATATCTATTTAGAAGTTCCACTTAACTATATAGGCAGTAGTATTAAACTATATATATACACTCTGTAATAAGTTATAGAGTTAGTTACTAGAGACGAATTAAGGCAGTAGCAGTAAATATTTACACCCCTATTATTACTTAACAGTGCACTAAATATCCACTTATAGATTGGCTTATCCTGCAGATATATACCTCTGGTTCTAGACTTTATATACTATAGTAAGCAGTATATTACTATTAGATATATTTCTTGCCATAACAATATAGGATATTACCTATAACATATATAGAATAGGGATTATAATATATCTCAGCTTTAAGCTAAAATTAACTGCAAATAGCAGATCTATAATAGCAGGGTAGTTAAGAGATAAACATACTAAATACTAACATGCTTTTTATTGCACAGCTCTATAGTAGCCAATCCTGCTATTATTAGTTCTCATATAGTTTTGCTCCATAAACAGAGTTTAAGGATTAAGTGTTCTTTATAAAGAAAGATTAGCTTATTCTATTATATATTAGATATTTAACTATAAGCTGCTAGTTAGACAGCTCTTATTTAACTTTCTTAAAACCTATTAATAAATAACCCTCTTATAATAATAGCCACCTTAACTATAACTAACACTAGCAATAACTAGAAGAAGCTAAAACAGCTTATCTTTAATAACAACGCCTGTCTTAAAAAGCTTTCTAACTAAGGTCTCTTCCTGCTAGTTATTAGTAATAATATCTATAATATCCTTATAGAGAAGAATAGAGATTTTTATTTACTCCTTATGCTTAGTTATTAGTAGGAGGAGATAATAAAATAATTCTAGAACACCTTAATAGCTAATAATAAACTTATATTTTTATTAAAGGCCTTATTTAGAAACTGTAACTAGATTAATAAGGTGAAATATCTACTTAAGATTAAAGCAGGTGGGGCTATCCTTTATCTATATCTCTATAGCCTTCTCCACCCCAGTCTTAGAGAAAGATATATAAGTATTCTCTCTAATATCTTTATCTTAAAAAGAAACAGGATTCTAGAGTCAGGCTTTCTGTCCACGCATAATATTTTAGGGCCTGTAGGTAACCTAGTGTTTACCTTCTTATCTTTATATAATTTAGTGGAAACTAGAACTAGAGGATCTATAGATATATTTATTGCAGAGCTCCTAGAAGGTATCTACTCTAACTATATTAAAACGTAGATATTTAAGGAAGAGTATATAGTAAAAGGAAGTTCTTCCTAAAGCTAGTAGGGAAGTAGGGAAGTAGGGAAAAATAGACATATTCAGGCTTAGTCTAAGACACTAATCCTTTATAGGCAAGTAAGAGCAGTTAAAGAAGGGGTAGTCTAGGTTCTTATAAATCATATTTAAAATATATAGCGTTCTATACCTCACATTTAAGCTTCTTTATTCCCTTTAGTATAGTCTATTATTCTATATTTATATTATATATATAGATAGCTAGATAGCCTTTATTCTATTAACTATTAATTAAGAAAAGAGATAAAATACTTATTAAGTTTATAAATATACTTAGGTTAGTCTGTAACTTATATAAAAGTAGGCTCTATAATAGAGTTCTATAGCTATTATAAAATAGTTAAGTAATAATCTAAATAACACTCTATTTACCCTAATTAAAACCTATTAAGTGCTAGTAGGAAGCTTAAGGAAGGTAAAAGACTTTATATAATCCAGTAAAAATCTAAGAAACTATCACTTTATCTATATAAGGAAAATAGCCTATAGAGAAGAAGAACTAGATAAATAAATATCAGTCTATATAATAAGGAACTAGTTCTCCTTATAAAAAGTTAATATAGTTAACTAGCTTCTATTACTTTGCTACTCTTTTCTCACACTACTTAGTTTGCATTATATTAAGCTGATTATAGAGTATAGGGCTTTGCTCTTCTTATTTATAGTTACCTGTCTTCCACTCTTTATAATAGTTCTATAAAATAATAGCTACTGCAAAAATAGCTAAATTAGCAGCAAGCATAACTGTTCCTTTTATAAGAATAACGCAATTCCTAATTATATAGTCTTAGATAGCAGCTATAGACTTTATCCTAAAGATCAATCTTACTATAGACTATATCTTAAAGGTCTTCTAGATATCTCTAATTAACTACTTTACCTTAATTATAGTATATAGAAACCCCTTTCTCTGCTTCTTTATCCCCTTATTAATCTTATTAAACTGCCCCTCCTCTTTTGCCTTTACTTCCTGATATCTCAGATCTATTAAGCTAATTAGGTTCTTATAGCCCTCTAGAATAACTTATATAACTCCTTAAATAGCGATTTTAAGCTTCTTGTTTTATCTATCTAGGTAAATCTAAGTTAATTAACGCCTCTTATTATTAAGACACTTTTTGTTAGGAGTTCTATAAGTTAAGATTAGTTCCAGTTTCTTAATATTAGGCAGCCTATAGCCTATAATATTATAGAATTAATTAAAGCCTAAGCAGAGATAGCTATACTTAGTTATTTCTTCTCCTTTATTAACTATAATATAACGTCTAAATAAGTCAGATATTACTAGATCGCACAGGTCCTTAAGTAGATTATCTGTAATAATAACAGGCAGATCCTTCTAAGAGATAGAAAGGCTCTTATCTTCCACTTTACTATAAATATCTTCCTCCTATTAGGTATCCTTATCTATTAGTATAGTATCTTTAAACTCCTCTTTTATATATAGCTTAGCCTTAAGCTAGTCTGTGCACTACTTTAGCTTTAGGATAGCCTGTTATATATTAGAAGAGCTTTTATTAAACTTATCTTTAAGAGTAGTAGCTATAAACTTTGCTTTCTTTATATAGGCTTTAATAGTAGATTTATTCACTATATTAGACTTAGACGCTCTAGTCTTATTAATAGAAGTCTTAGATATTTATAAATATATAGATAGTACTATTATAGGTTACTAAACTATAAAAATTAATAGAAGAACAGATTAGATACCCTCTATATAACTTAAATACTTTGCTAACTAAGATCAGAACACCTATTATTTTGTGGAATAAAAGCAGTTCTTAACTAATAGCATAAAAGAAGGAAGCTTAGGGTTAGGGTTAGGGTTAGGGTTAGGGTTAGGGTTAGGGTTAGGGTTAGGGTTAGGATTAGGGTTTAGGGTTAGGGTTAGGGTTAGGGTTAGGGTTAGGGTTAGGGTTAGGGTTAGGGTTAGGGTTAGGGTTAGGGTTAGGGTTAGGGTTAGGGTTAGGGTTAGGGTTAGGGTTAGGGTTAGGGTTAGGG
>JAVHLV010000454.1:0-42752 GCA_036785495.1 Colletotrichum neosansevieriae
GGTGGGGAGAGGAAAGTCATTCATGTTGGGTCTTTTTCTTAAAAGGTGATGTCGGGTCTTTTTAATATGTTGGGTCTTTTTCGACAACAAAAGTTCTCCACAACATGGGCGAAACAAGCTTCAGGCGATGTTCCGGGGGGAGGGGGGAGGGGGGCGCTCGTCTACCAGCAAATCATGTCTCTGCTTTTCCTCGACAACCAAGCTGCCTGTCGCAACAACTGCGAAACGGCTACCGTGAGGATCGTCCATGATTCGAGAGAGACGACGGGCAAACTGACTGTGTCGTCATGGGCCTATCATAGGTGTGGAAACCAAGGTTCCGTTAGAGGGGCTTTCTGGTTCTGGTCTGGGCTGCTTTGAACGGCAAAAGTGGCGACGGAATGGATGAAGAGTTGTACCAGAACTCACACAACCGTCACTTGGTTAGAGTAGCAACGCTGTGTGCCAGCTGGGCTTGGATGCAATCTGATTAGATTGTGACCGGAGGGTTTTTGAATGTCTAGGTGAGGTTACGGACCCGAGTCACAGGACTGCATGAGAAACCATGTGCCAATATAGTCGTGTTTTTGATTATTACTCTGAGTTGCGAAATTAACTGAGCCAAGTTAGTACCACTTGAGGCCACACCATTATACAATCGTTCTATGTGCCAATAGCTAATTCGTCCTTACCGGTGTATCTTAGAACCGGTGGTCACGGAAGGTTCAAACGGCGGACGCTGCAGTCGCTTCGAAATCTTGCATCTTCTTCCACATCATCGCGATCAAGTGGCCCCGAAACTCAACCGTGCCTCTCCCCGCAGTCCTCACACTTGGGCTTGTCCTCATCCTCAAGAACCCCCCATTTGGAAATCGGGCCGAACTTGGACTGCGCCGCGAAATCGGCCTGGTTCGCCTCCTTCTCGGCCTCGTTCTCCTCGGGGTCCGCGTCCTCATCGTTGCGGGCCCGGATGCTGAAGTAACGACTGGAGTTGTACTGCTCGCCCAACCGCTTGGCCACGTCGTTGGCCTCGTTGAGCGAGACGAGACGGCGCCTGTCCGGGTGGCGTTCGAGGAAGGCGCGGACGAGCTCCCAGAGCTGGCGGGCGGGCGTTGGGGGTTTGGGATCCTTTGGTGTGTCCTTGGGGGCGAAAGAGTCAACAGCGCGGTCGACGAGGGAAGCGGGGGTCTTGTTGCTGTAGTAGTCGGTAAAGGAGAAGCAGACGGTGCGCGGCTCGGCGAGGTTTTCGCTGGTGACCTCCTCGCGGGCGATTTCCGCGGGGGTGCGCCCGACGGCGTTCTCGCGGTAGAGGAGCTTCGGGTTGTACTCGAGGAGCGCCTTGGCGAGGAGCCTGTCCTTCCTGAAGACGACCGTGTGTAGGACGGAGTCGCCCTGCCCGTTGAGGGTCTCGAGCTCGGCGCCCTTGGAGTACTCCAGGATCAGGTCGAGGACCGTCAAGACCTGCTGGTCGGTGTAGCCGCTGCCGCCGAAGTTGGCCCAGTGGTGCAGTGGGGTTTGGCCGCTCTGGTGGAGGTTGTTGCGTTGCTGGAAGAGGTGCGCGACGATGCCCGGGTCGACGAGCTCCAGCATGGGACGGAGGCGGCAGGCCTTGGGTCGTTGTTGCAGCGCGGCGTGGATGATGTTCTCGCCCGCGTTGTTCCTCACCATCTGGTTCGCACCGGCGTCGATAAGAAGCTTGGCGACGTCGCGCCTGCCGAAGTAAAAGGCGAGCCAGAGGGGCGTGTCGCCGTTGGTCGTCTTGTATTCGAGGGAGTTGGGGCAGGCTTTGATGAGGTACTCGACGGTCCTAGTGCTTTCGCCATCATAGCCTGGGCTTGCCATCACGGCGCAGTGGAGGACGAGCTCATCTGCGGGAAGGGGTAAATGTGTCAGTTAACGCGAGTCGGGGCTTAGGAAGTGTTGTAGATTGTGTGTGCGTGCGTGTGAGTGAGTGTGTGTGTGTGTGTGTACTCACTTTGGATGCCTAGCCACTTCGAAATGGCGCGGTCGAACCCGCCGGGTGACTGACTGAGGTGCTTCAGCCTGTGGCCTTCGCGGGCTGCCCTGGACTTGCCAAAGTCTGTGTAGTGGCGATGAGGGGCATCGCTGAGGAACCACTCGACACTGGTGATGTTGCCCGCGAGAGCAGCGTGAAGGAGCGGCGGGGTCTTCATTCCCGTGGATCGCACGACCATGTTGCGCCCAGCGGTAGCCCAGTCCTTTCTGTGAAACTAATCAGCGTTGTTCTCATCAAAGGCCATCCGAGCTGACCTACCTCTTCTTGCCGTAGACCGTCAGGCCTTGGTAGTATCTCGGCTTCCTCTTCATTTCGACGCCGCTCTTCTTGATGAGGTCGTCGAGAGGAATGCCTGCGCCAGTCCGTTTGATGATCTCAGCTAGGGCGGCGATCTTTCCATCCCTGACAGCCCACAGGAACTCGTCCTCTGGGAAAGTGAAACGACCACCGGCGTCCTCGTCCTCTTCACCTTGGCTGCCGTCGGCAAGCTTCTGGGCTGCAAAGTGACACGCCATGTCGAGAAGGGCCGTTAGTCCCGCTTGATCATCATTATCCAAGACATATCTGAACAAAGTCTGCCGCCCGGCAGAATAGCGCCGCTTGCTATCCTCATGCCCGAACGTATTGACAACCTGATTTAGAAACTCGACGGGCTTGACGGTAGACTTGACATGCATCGACACCTGGCCGATATTCTCGATCGTGAACTTTTTGTCGACGAATTCGGAAACAATCTTGGGTTCGTCGCTGGAATCTGCGTCGCTCTCGTACGAGTCTTCGTCCTCTTCATCGGAGTCGCCATTGTCGAGCTTGTATCGGGTCGCCTCCTTTTCCTCAGGGGAATACTGGGCCAACACAATCTCGAGAATCGCCGATGCAATCTCATGTTGACCACGGAGGAAGGCAAGAGAAAAAGGTGTGTTGTCCTCGTCGTCACTGACTGAGATTTTCAGCGGCGGTTCGTCTTGGTCCTTGCCCCAGGCCTGTAGGGTGAGCGCCTTGATCTTCTCAATGTCTCCGGTCCAGGCGGCTTCAAATCTGGTTCCCTTGTTAGCAGTTGGAAGGAAATTCTGGGGCCGAACAGCCTTACAGTTCTATGTAGGCAGCCTGCCTCGTTTCAGTGACGTCCGTGACACCACTGAAGGAGATGTGACGATCGTACACATCGGACTTCTCCTCAGCACTAGACTGTGTGGTGGAGCTATTCTCGGGGCCCTTGATGTCTGGGTAGAGCTCTTGGAAGGTCTTGCCACCCTTCGCCATGATGGTCTTCTCGACTTCTTCGAGCAGTGTAATGACGTCCTTGATGGCCTCCAACTTCTCCGGGGCACCCTTCATCTCGGCAGTCTTCTTCATGTCCTCTTCATATTCCTTCAGGTCCCGTTCATGCCTCAGTTTCCGAGATTTAATATCCTGGGAGACCATCCAGTGCTGGTATGTGCCCACTTCAAACTTCTGTAGGTAATCGTCCATCCCCGCAGGCAGACCTCGTTGGACGTATTTCGACTTCTCGCCTTTGTACTTGCGCAGGTTCTTCAGCTGGTCCCGAACGAGGTCGAGGATTGACTGGCCCTTGTTGTATCTCCGCTGCCATTCGTCCTCGATGATTTGGTAAGACGCATTCGTCAAGGTGTTCGGATCAGCTCCGTTCTCGAGAAGCCTAAGAGCAACCTCGGGGTTGGAGCAGCCCTTGATAGCGACGATCAGAGGCTGTATCATGCTTCGATGGTACATCTTCTTGTTGTCCTCATAGGAGGCCAGCCGGTGCGACGATTTCGAGAATTTGATGGCCTTCAGCCATGTGTCGAAGTCAACATGAGGGTTGGCTCCAGCCTCAAGTAGCTTGAGCACCAAGATCGCGTCTTCGTTCTCAATTGCCGTGTGAAGAGGGGCGATGGGATGCGGGTCCCAGTAGCGGTTTCCAAACACCATGTGATTCAGGGCAGTCTTGAGACCAGCCTTGTCGTGCTCCCAGAGAGTGTCGATCATGCCCGAGTTACCATTCTCGACGTAGCGATGGAACGCCGTGCAGCCGTTAAGGTCGGCCTGAGAGGATGTAGCACCAAGCTTCAACAGGAGGAGAGCCATGGACTTGGCTTTCTCAAGAGGGAGCGACAGGGCGAGAGTGAGCGTGAGGATGGCTGCCGTGGGCTGCTTATCCGAGTCGAGGAACTTGACGGGAAGAAGGGCGTCGCTACCAAATTCGCGGAGGGTCTTGACGGCCTCCTCATGCCCCGCAGATATGGCCAGGTGAAGGGGCGAGCAAGGAACGTCCCACGCCAAGACGTCGATCTTGTAAAAGTCGGGTTCGTCCTTCGCATCATCCTCGAGAACGAGGTCCTCCTTGCTCTTGTCTTCGTCATCTTTGACCTTGACAAAAGATCCCGTGGCCATTGAGTCTGCTTCGGTGTTGACAGCATCGACCATGTCGATATCGGAGTCGTCCTGGTCCGATTCTTCTGCGTCGCCGTCCTCGTCACCCATGTCCTCGCCGACTTCAGCAGAAGACTTCGTCGCGGCAGGACTGGCCTTCAGCTTTGCCGCCAGTTCTTTACGCCGGCGATCCTTCTTTTCCTCTTCTTCTTCCTCGTTCGCAACGCTCTTCTCCATGAGAATCTTGATCATGTCCACGTTGCCACGCTCGGCGGCGAGATGGAGAGCAGTCCGGCCGTCGGCAAGTCGAGCGGTCAACCTGGAGCCGTGCTCGACGAGACAGCGGACGATGTCGGGTGTCGAGCTGATGACTGCAAGGTGCAGAGGGGTGCGTCCGGTGTAGTCGCGCTTGTTTGTGTCGGCCTCCTCTTGGGACAACCAATCCAAGACTCCATCCATATCAGCGTCGACGATGCTCTGACAGAGTCGCGCGGTGTTGCCGACATAGGCCATGTCGGTCCAGTCATCTTGGGTCAGAGGGTTGAAAGATCCGATCTGCTGTCGGCCTGGGTCATCAATGAGGAAGGATACCTTGCCGGAGATGTAGATCTCAGCCTCTTTCTCGGCAACCTCGATCTCATCTGGAGTTGTTGGTTTTGGGCACGAGCCGCAGCAATCCTCGATTACGTCTTCGACACGACCGAAGAAGGCAGGATGACGATGAAGGTACACCTCCCTCTCCTTTGGTTGATTCCACTCAGCGTTGAGGACTGGGTGGACGCGTTAGTGAGGGTACGTGCAGAATATGCAGAGAAACTCACGCAGATCTCGGGTATAACAAAGCTTCTCGATCTTCTTCGCATGAAAACTACGACGGTCAGTGGATTTTCTACGACGTTTGAGATTTACCTAAACATACTGCTGGCCGTAGGGTACCGTGAAAGTGTGGTAGTTAGACACGTCAGTCTCGTCGACCCAATCAGCGACTTCGTCCTCATGCTGGTCTTTGATGTTGCCGTGTAGTTGGTGAGGGTTGTATCGGTTAGCTGTAGGCCGGCCCCTCTCCTGTCTTCGCTTATTGAGATATTGGTCGTGAACCGACGAGGTAGGAAGACGTTCCAGGACCAGAAGTCTAGCAAGGCCGAGAGTTCTCTGAAAGCTACGCTCATAGATGGTGGGATCAATGCGGCTGCGATCTAGCTCGGGCCAGTAGACCTCGAAATTGCGGTGGCTGTACTTGGACAGACGATTCTCGTAGGAAGGGCTGCGGCGAGTGAGATCAATGTGATTGATCTGGGTGATGAAGCTGCCCAAAGCTCTGGGCGTGACCCAGACCTGCTTGCCATCGAAAGCGCCACCGGCTGCGTCGATGTCGAAGCCAGTCAAAATCTGAAGTCATTAGTCGTCTGGATGAAGGGTGTCGACGTATTGGAGGAGAGAAGTCTGAATAACTAACCTCGCCAATGGATTTGTACACGCGCAGCACAATCTGAAGAATCAGTTAGTCGCCGAAAATGGAGCTTGATGATCATCGCCCTTACTTGGATATGTCGGGTAGGGTATTGGGACGCAATAGTGATGGCATATTTCGTGCGAACAACCGTGACCTCAGTCAGGATAGCGTCGCGAACGGCTGTCTCGATCTCCTTGATCTTCTCGACGGCCTCTTCATGCGTGAGCCCGTAGAGGAACAGGTCGACGTCGGAGGCCGGGCAGAACTTCTCGTGGTAGTACTCGCGCAGCTTGCGCTTGGTGGTGTTGAACTCGGGAGCGACAGGCAAGAGGGTGTTGACGACGGAAGACCCAGCAGCAACGACGTTGTTCCAGTTCATGTCGACAAGCGAGGACTCTGAGAAGATGTTGAAATTCTTCTGGAATTCCTTGAGAGAGGACACAACGGCAGGAGAGCCATGTGGACGCCGCTTGTCGTCGGGAAGGGCCATAATGTAGCGGTCCTTCTCTTGCTGGGACTCGGCAGCCAGGTCACGGGCGCGAGTCTTGATGTTCTTGGTGTTTTCATTGAAGAGCGGCACGAGGTTGATGTAGGGGTCGTCAAGAGCGGGATTCTTGCGATCCTGGGCGAAGACGGATCGAAGCTGGGCCTCGTACTTGCGGTAGGGCTCCATGATGTCGATCATCTTCTTTTCCGGGTGGTCGTGGATGTAACCGACCAGCTCCCCGTGGGGAACTGGCAGCTCTTGAAGCTCCGGCAGAGACATGTTTGGCGGTGGCCTTGTTGTAGTTGTTGTTGTATTAGGTTGTTCTTCTGGAGTAGAAGAGCCGGAGGTGGACAGCGAAGACCCGGTTTCAATCGAGCAGTCGAAACAGGGTGGATGGGATGTAAGGTACTCACTCAGCTTCCGTGATGACTGGCTTCTGATTGCCAAAGGAAGTGTTGATTGGACGTGGTGCCAAACAGAGCTTAGACTGGAATGATGGAGTGACGGATCTGCAGCAATTGGCAAAAGACAGGACAGAGGTAGAGTCAGCAGAAAAGAGGGTTGGAATTGAGTACCGCTGAGGTCGAATTGATATGGAGAGAATCATGGCCCTCTTATATTTTCCTTTCTGTTTCTGAGCAATTGAAGCTCAGAGCTCACCGTTTGGCAAAACTGCCTTTCCTAGGTCGAAACAGGTACTTGCTGTGCCGCAGTATTTTGCCGCAATATGGAGTACTCAGGTAAGTCACCAATACTAGATACCATTCGCATGTACCTGGGTACCTCGGTCGGAAACGAAAAAAGAGGCAATCTTACTTTGATAGCTGCGTCTCTTGCAAAGTAAGGTACTTTAATTCCTCGCACACTGATCTCAACACCGCTCTTGACAAAGGATTCCAGGCCCTCCAATGGCGGCGGCGCCAAGGCGTCGGACCGCTTACCTGCCTTGAGCTGCATGGAGCTGAAGCTGTCGATGTGCTCGCCACAGCAGGCACGAGACGCGCTGGAAACGGGAAGAGACACGCGACCGGGGGGTATGCTGCCTAAAATGCGGGGAGCTATGGACGCGAAATCCAGTGACCTGCAGGGACCTCCACTGTGAGGACCCCGCCGAGAGCCGCTAAGGCCTGCTGTTGCCTGTTTGGTGAAAATCCGTTTGACTCAACCTCACTTTCTGGCTCAACTCATGCCTCACAAGTGATATCGCAAGCTGGTTGCAGCCTGGGATTCAGTATGAGATCGCCAAAAGACATCGTATTTTCCCATTCTGTCGGTCTGTAGAGTTGCTGTTTGTCTCAAGCTTGCGCGACATTTGATGAATCGCGATCAGATTTCACCTAACTGTGCCACTTGCACCAGGCTGCACTGGGCCTGGACTTTGGCTTCAATAATATACCCTGGAAACGCCTGTGATGAGGCGGCCGTCTAACCCTGACCATTTGGGCGTTGAAATATCACCTGTGACTGGACAGCTTCAGCTGATCGAGTGAAGCTTGAGATCATGGACAATACTTTTGGCAGTTGGCTTGAGAACTTGCTTGAACGGCAGATAATAAACCCAGATCATGAATTTGCGCATTTACGAAGGAATGATATGAAGGAATGTTGACGCTCTAAACACCATGTAACTCATTCTCATTTTGCTATGTCCAAGTGAGACTCCGGAGACTGTAAGGTCTGCAGGATCGACTGACTTGAAATCCTAAGGTATTCATTAGAACCGACCCACTAATCTTGAAGCTCATCCTGCACTCAGGCCCTCAACCCGAATCAGGGATGCCCAAGACAGTTTCACAGTGTTCTGAATAAGAAGACGTCAAATATAGATCCATTTACATAAAAGACAAAACAGAGAACCCCACTCGTTCTTCGCAGCAATGCCCCTTCCTGACCCTACGCAGGTCCTCGACTCATATGGTGGCCATGGAACCCGGTTGCGGATCCTCCTCTAATGACGACCGGCGATGGCAGCATGGCGATCCTCCGTATCAACTATCATCGTCCACTTTCGCCGGTCATGAAACCGCGCCAAGGTCCGGCAACGGGCCCGGGACACTGATGCATAACGGAGAAAGCGCCTCCGAAGAATTGAGAGAAGAATACAACGCACAATAAGAACGGCGGGTTGTGGATCCCCGACGCGGAGTGGATGCTATCGGAGAGAAGGACCGGGACGCCAAGAGGCCCACCGGCAGCCGTGATCCGATTTTACGGGATGTGGCAGGCTGCAGCGCCGGGGCCAAGGCAGAACTATCGCCTTTGCAGCGGCTGACCGGGGGGATGGGCAGCAGGGTTGTATCCCGGCGGGTCATCTTAGTGTAGGTAGTCTTGGCCTTGTGGGGGCATTCCTGTTTCATTTCCTATCATTTCCTAGGCCACAAGTCTGACGTAGTTGACCAATTTCACTCGCCAGACACAGAATCACAGACCACATCATCACCAACTCGTTGATGAGCAGCTTGCCGCGGCAGCTTCTTATCGTAGCGTGCTTTCGCAGGCCTCCCATGCCTAGCACGATCCTAAATCTGCCTGCCTTTCTTTGACCACTAGCTATCAGCGTGTTTGCTCTACCTTGCAGTAGCGACAGTGGCTTCTGTGCTATGTAGAGCACCTGGGCAGAAACAGCGTTACATTGTCTGTTCTCCGACTGGTGCGCTGCCCGGGAACGGCTTGCAAGCATGGCGCGGCGTGTTTGCCAAAAGCAAGCTGGTGGAAGCTCTGGCCACCACTCATCATCATCCCATCTTTCTCGGCGCGCGAAAGATGGCTCGCTGACGACTTTTGCCTTGGCAGAGGGAACGAGATGGCAGGTAAGGAAAGCATGCAAGATGGAGGGAGGGAGGGAATCTCAGCACGTTGTCGTTGATAAGCCAATTGCGAGAGACAGGGTAGGATAGTGGCGCTGACTTGACACAACGATTGCCGAGCCCTGAGTTACCCAGAGTATTACGATGAATACAGAGTACGTGTATTAGACTCGGATGCTTACACGAATGGGAGCTGATGTGTTGTAAGAGGGAGACTCGGACCCGGTTCTTAGCTGTCTGGAACTGCCGTCTGCATGAGGTCAGCAGGACGGGATTGGATTCACTGCTGCACACCTGGAACAAGGATCTCGGACTGGGTTGAATGTCCGGTTCGCCTTGGACTTACACTAAGGTACAGGCCGGGTAGATAGCCAAGTCGGAGAACAGCGTGAGGAAGATCCAGTGCTGCCATGGACACAGCTGTCATGGATTTGTGTGTTATGTTCGTCTTTTGGGGGGCGAATACTAGATGGTCGATGTCTTCTGGGTTGGTGCAACCTTGCGACGGAAAACAGCAAGGAAAGGGGGGGAAACCAGAATTGCCCATCTCAATCCGCGAATCCTCCCTTTTCCCACCTCAGTCTCAGCTCCCAACCCCAAGATCCACGGCCAACTCTTGGGGCTAGTCCGTTCCAGGTTCACCCCTAGAATCACCCTGGTCTGCTTCGCAGCGAGGCAGTTTCTAGCGCGTTGCTCGCAGCGGTTACGTAGCGGAGGTTTACCCACTAAGGTATCTAGCGACAATCCCTGCCACTTCAATTCCTAGCTCTCGTCACCTTGCACCAAGGTACGAATCCCGGCCAAACAAGCATCCAATCCAACACAACGCACTTTTCTCGTGCGATTGGTGGTGGCATTGGACAACACCCTCTTGTCGCCCGTCCTTTTTCATTCCCCCATTCCCATTCTCAGCTTTTTCCTTCCACTTTCCTACCTCTCCTCTTGACTTCAGGATCGCCTTGCTACTGTCCCTTCCGCCGTGATACCAGATAACCGACCGTCGATACCCCTCGTTGCTGCGCGATCGCAAGCAACAAAGACCAGGCCGGCCAGCTTTCGAGAGCCTACTGGCGCGCAAACAGACCCTGGCAGGCTAATTTGCGCTGAGACATTGTGAGGAGCCACCGTTGGTCAGAAGGGTTCTCTAAAGCTCTGCCGTCTTCTGACTGCTTTGTTTTCAGACACGACGACTGAAAGAAAATAGAGAGGGAAAAAACAGTTCGGCACAAAAATCGCATTTCGCAACATCTCGAGAATGGCGTCTCATCCTCAAGGAGAGGTCCTCGATGACGTCGGCCACAATCCTCATGCGTCGTCCAACAGATGGCGCCACCAGGAAAGCTCTGCGTTCGCGCGCCATGCTGCCCAGGCCCACGCTCACGGCGTGCCCCGCGACCCCCAAGACCATGGATCCACGAACGATCTTGCCAGCTTCCTTAACCGCGACCGCGTCGAGCCTGAGAACCCCAACGCCGCACCCAACTTCAAGCCCATCATGATCGCCGCCGGCGAGGCCACCGGCGACGAGCAGCCTCGCGCGACCACCGCCCATTCCTACGAGCAGCCCGATGCCCCCGATGGTAGGGAAATCATCTGCGGCCCGCTGCTCAACTATCGCAGGATGGACGCGGAGCACTCCTACTACAGCGTTTTGATCGTCACTAAGGGCGGCGGCAAGACGCAGAGTTTCGCGCCAAACCTGATCATCCGCCCCGCAAGCTCGGCCGACACCCATCACAATGGCGCTGAAGCCAACGGAGTCAACGGTACCAATGGTGCTGTCAACGGCGAGGGATCCAGCAGCGCGAACGGTGCCGGGCACGACGGTACTCAGATTCAGGGTCAATGCCTCTACTCCGACCCGCGCAACACGTTCTGGGCCTTCGATGTCTCGGTGCCCATTATCCAGACCGAAGCGAAGTGGGAGTACTTGATCCCAGATATGCGCTATTCCAGCATCAGACCCGACCGCTACCACTTTTTCGTTCCCGGCATCAATGAGTCGATGCGCATCATGTTTCACTCCTGCAACGGATTCAGTGTCGGCACTGACGAGGACGCCTGGAGCGGGCCAGCCCTTTGGAACGACGTCAACAGACACCACAAGGAGCGACCTTTCCATGTCATGTGTGTCATAATGTCTCTGCCCAATGCGTACACTTATTACTAACAGCCTCGCAGGCTTGGTGGAGGTGATCAGATCTACAACGATGGTATCCGAGTCGACGGACCGTTGCGCGAGTGGACCGACATCTCGAACCCGAAGAAGCGCAGGCACTTTCCCTTCCCGGAGAAGCTTCGTCAGGCTTGCGACGACTACTACCTGAAGAACTACATCAGATGGTGAGTTGAGGTCGTGCTACCGTTGCAGAACCCGAATTGACGGATTTCTAGGTACGCCACCGAGCCTTTTGCGACTGCCAACGGCCAGATTGCGCAGCTCAACATCTGGGATGACCACGACGTACGTTAAACTGTTGAGAGGAAGGAAAATGAAAAGCTTGCTTATGGACCATAGATCATTGACGGATTCGGTTCCTACGTCGACGACTTCATGCGATGCGACGTCTTCAGGGGTATTGGCGGGACAGCTCACAAGTACTACATGCTGTTCCAGCACCACCTCCCCCCGCCGGTCTCGACCTACACTTCCGGTGAGTAGCGCGCAAGACACGGGATGGGACTCTGAACTCACAAGATCATAGATCGCACGACGACAACCGAAGGACAGGGACTCGACCCCAATCAGCTCATGGACACATATGTGGCACCTGCCAAGTCCGACCCTAGCTACATCGTTGGAACACAGCCCGGCGTAAGCGCATCCTCTCACCGACACCTTCAAGTTGCATACTGACTTGTCCCAGCCGTATGTGGCAGAGCATTCGCACAACATGTTTGCCAGACTTGGAGCGCGTCTCGCCTTCCTTGGTATTGACGCACGAACCGAGGTATGATTGTCTCAGGTAGGAGTGTGAGACAGTTTTAACTGACCTTGCCCAGCGTACACGGCATCAAATCAACTATCCCGAGACGTACGACTTGATCTTCAGCCGCCTCAGACACGAATTGAAGTCTGCTGCGGAGACGGGACGGCCGCTCAAGCACTTGATCTTGTTGCTGGGAATTCCGATTGCGTACCCTGTCAGTGACTTGAAATCAAAGGCTTCCGTCTGGTGAACTCTAAGCTGACAGCCCCTAGCGCCTGACATGGCTGGAGAACGTCTTCAGAAGTCCGATTATGGGCCCCGTGAAGTTCTTGAACAGGAGATTCGGTCTTGGTGCGTATACTAACCATGTAAACGAAGACCTGTTTGCTGACAGTGGTAGCTGGCGGCGTCTTTAACCACTTCGATGGTAGTGTCGACTTGCTCGATGATCTTGACGACCATTACACGGCCCGGACCCACAAGAAGGAACGTGGAGCTCTGGTCGAGAGGCTCCAGGCCATCGCATCGGAGTTTTCCGTGCGTATCACCATCCTGGGCGGTGACGTGCATTTGGCTGCGCTCGGCCGTTTCTACTCTAACCCTCGCCTGAACATTGCTACAGAGAACGACCATCGTTACATGGCAAACGTAATCTCGTCTGCCATCACCAACAAGCCGCCCCCGGCAGCGATTGCCAACTTGTTGGCAAGAAGAAACAAGATCCATCACTTGAACCATGATACAGATGAAACTCTCCTCAAGTTCTTCGATAAAGACCCGGGCGATTCCACCAAGACGTCAAACTCCAACCATGTAACCATGCCCAGCCGTAACTTTGCCATCTTGACCGAGAACTCGCCCAACAATGGCCTCGCAGCTCCTTCTGTCAACGGTGATGCGCGGTCGACTATTTCCGGCAAGGGCGGTCACGACTATCTCCACCTCGGTGAGATCGAGTCTGGCTCAAAGCACAAGGCGGCCACGAAGCAACATGGAACCGGGAACGATGGCAGCTTAGACATCTGCATCCGCGTCGAAGTAGATCAGCACAACCCCGAGGGCATCACCGAGGGCTACGGTCTGACTGTGCCGGTGCTGAAGTACAACTCTCACCCGGAGCCGATAAAACCTTTCCCTGAGCAAGAGCGCCCGAACGGAGCCGGAGAATAGAAAACTCGTGCTCGATTTGGAGCGGCCCTTCCCGGGGCTTTGCGCGGTCGGAAGAGCCGTCCGAGGGCGGATGGTTATGTAATGATATACCCTTGAAGAGGAGGAAAGTCGAGTTGGGACCGTTGCGGACGTTTGTGGTTGCTATCACAGGCTTCGCTTCTTGTGCACTTTTTGCTTGTTACTTGCTGGTTTCTCTGCATTAAACACTAATAATGATAAGTCCTGAGACGGGATGAAGATATCATCGTGTCATCGTGGCTATTGTTCGGATTCCACCGGTGCTGATAATTCGCATGGTCCGCAATGGCAGCGAAGGGACCCGACACACCTATCCACGTCGGATGTCTCTTCCGATGCCGTTCCTAAAACGTCGGGATCGGACGAGCTGATTACCTTATCATTTGACCCACTGGAGCTGCTGAGCCGACTGAGTCCGTTATCTCAACCCCAGACCCAGTCTCGCTGCACAATTGATCAATTTGATTGGCTGATATGTACCCCGCAAACCGAGATAAGCACTGAAGCCCATCGTTATCGGCAGGGAGCAGCACCGGGACTCGACGTCATTGGATCCCGGGGGATTCACACCTCTTCGAGTCTGGCCCCGCAGCCCCTCATGAGCTCTCGTCCCGGTCGTCGTGCGGGCAGTCAGTCATCCGGGCATTCTTAACCCGCGGCAACCCGTGGTTTGCGTGCTGGATGGTTGGCTGACCAGCATCTAGGAACCAGTGGTGTGCATTGTCTCACGACTCTCGAGCTTTGCCATTACGTTGCGCCACGGAAGAACGGAAGCTTAAGAGCCAGTCATCTGCTTTCCTCCCTCTCCAACTCGTCTTTTCCTCATCTTCATCGAGCCATTGACAATCAATCCATACTCACCCGTCGCATTCGTTTTGTGTGCCGTTTTGGGGAGTTGCCATTCCTTTCGTGGTCACTTGATCTCTCACAGAAGTCGCTCTCCTCGGGGGAATATCTTGCCTATCATGGCCGCGACACGAGCTTCCGGTTTGCTGAACTCCCAGCTTCGGAGCGCTCCACGCATCTCATCTTTCGGACACAGAGCTGCGATCGCTTCATCTGTCGGACTATCAGCACGATTGAGTATTCCCGCGGCGAAAACAACGACCAGAATGGCAACCTTTGCAGCCTTCAAGGTGCCTAAGGTGGTCAATGAGCCTAACGTAAGTGGCCGATCTGACGGACGGAGCTTGGGGACATCTACTTGGTGATGGGTACTTTGACTGACAAGAGAGCAGCACCACTACACCAAAGGATCTGCCCAGCGGGAGGGCCTGACTGCTGCCATCGATACGCTGAACACAAAGTTGCCCTTGGAGGTGCCCATTGTTGTGGGCGGCAAGGAGGTAAGCTTCGGGACTACTGATTCTTCATTACGGTATTGACTGACAAGCTCCCCAGATCAAGACGGGCAACGTTGGACAGCAGTTCAACCCCGCCGACCACGGCACCACCGTCGCGAAGTACCACCAGGCGTCGCCGTCCGACGTGCAGGCCGCCATCAACTCGGCCCTCCAAGCCAAGCCCGCGTGGGAATCCCTCCCCTTCGCAGACCGCGCCGCCGTCTTCCTCAAGGCCGCCGATCTTATCTCGGGCAAATACCGCTACGATATCATGGCCGCGACCATGATCGGACAGGGCAAGAACGCGTGGCAGGCCGAGATCGATGCCGCGGCGGAGCTGGCCGACTTCTTGCGCTTCAACGTCCAGTACGCCGAAGAGCTGTACGCGCAGCAGCCCGCGCACAACTCCCCCGGCGTCTGGAACAGAGTCGAGTACAGAGCCCTCGAGGGCTTCGTGTACGCCGTAAGCCCGTTCAACTTCACCGCCATCGCGGGTAACCTGCCGGGCGCTCCCGCGCTGCTTGGAAACGTCGTTGTCTGGAAGCCCAGCGACTCCGCCATCCTGTCCAACTGGCTGGTCTACAACATCCTGCTCGAGGCAGGCCTGCCGCGCGATGTCGTTCAGTTCGTGCCCGGTAACCCCGAGGAGGTCACCAAGGTGGTGCTGCAGCACAAGAAGTTCGCGGCTCTCCACTACACCGGCAGCACCGCCGTCTTCCGCAAGTTGTACGGCGAGATCGGCGCGGGAGTGGCCGAAGGGCGGTACCAGTCGTACCCGAGAATTGTCGGCGAGACGGGCGGCAAGAACTTCCACCTCATCCACCCGTCGGCCGACCTCGACAACGCCGTCAAGCAGACGGTCCGCGGCGCGTTCGAGTTCCAGGGCCAAAAGTGCAGCGCGACCTCGAGGGCGTACGTGCCCAAGTCGGTTTGGCCCAAGTTCAAGCAGGGCCTGGTCGACGAGGTGAAGAAGATCAAGATCGGCAACCCGGCGGACCACTCCAACTTCATGGGCCCCGTCATCCACGAGGCCTCGTTCAAGAAGCTGTCTGGCGTGATCGACGACGCCAAGAGCGACGCGGAGCTCTCGCTTGTCGCGGGCGGCAAGTACGACAAGTCCAAGGGCTTCTTCGTGCACCCGACCATCTACGAGACGACCAACAAGAACCACAAGCTCCTCAGCACCGAGCTCTTCGGACCGGTGCTCACGGTGTACGTGTACGACGACACGACAAACCCGGTGCAGGCCTTCTCCGAGGCGTGCGACCTCGTCGACTCGACGGGCGAGTACGGGCTCACGGGGTCCGTCTTCGCGGCGGACCGGGCGGCGGTGCGCTTCGCCGAGGACAAGCTGCGCGACTCGGCAGGCAACTTCTACATCAACTGCAAGAGCACGGGCGCCGTCGTGGGCCAGCAGCCGTTCGGCGGCGGTAGGGCCAGCGGCACCAACGACAAGGCCGGTAGCCAGAACCTGCTCAGCCGTTTCGTGAGCCTGAGGAGCATCAAGGAGGAGTTCGCGGCGACGACCAAGGTTATATACCCCAGCAACGAGGTCTAAGGAGCATCATCAAGAAGGTGCGAGAAGAAGGCGAAAATGGTTGTGTAACGTATATCGGGTTTCTTTTTGGTTTAATGTTTGGCGACTTGGGGATTTCTTTGGATTCGCCTTGACTGTGGTTATGGGGGGGTTAACTATTCTATGCATATTTGCTACGATCACGATGAGGCAACTTTTTCTTCCTGACGGGTTATTTGATTGAGATTGACGACTTGGGGACCTTTGGGACGCATGACCGAATTCCAAATGAGACAACGCGTGTATATGAGTGATTTGTTTTGCCAAGACTAGGCGATTTCCCTTTCGCCAAGGGGACCGTCACGTGCCCATGTTGAGGTTGGCAAGAGAGTCGTCGAACCGACAAGCTTCCTGGGGAGCTCTCCTTCCTGTTTCCCCCCGTTTTCAAGGTTCGGGCGCTAGACCGGATCGGGAAGAGACAAGCAGCCCAGGACCTTTGGGGACGCCGCCGAGACTCGAGAGTCAAGTTTCGACCTCAGCCAATAGAAGGAAGTCTCGTGAAGGCACAGCCCAAGGAAAAATGGGGACCAAACTCTATTTTTGAGGAGCCAAGAGGAGACAAACCGGGCCCGGGACTTCAGAAAGAGGCAATCCGGATCGTGACAGCTCACACCCGAGTCCAGTTTCCTGCATATTGCGCGGCCGCAAGTCACCGAATTCGATCTCACTCATCACTCAGAGAGAATGTCCATCATTTTTTGGCGGCCTCAACCTGCTGAGGAGCGAGCTTTGATGGTATGGACTGAATTCAACCGGGCAACGGCCGACGAGACGCACGAGACCAGACAAGGACCCCCCGTAACATAAGCCGAGTCAGGAAAACAAAAGTGCGCGAAGCAGGGCGCGAAGCAGAGGAAGAAAGAAGTTTTTGGCAGAGATGGGAAAGGAATAAATTGCCCACGTGCTCACTCGACGAAGGAGGAGAGGAGGGGCGTGGCCGATTCCGTCATCCGGCTGCGAGCTTCAACAATTTCGCCATAACAAAAAAACCCCATCGTTACTGCGACAAGGGCAACGAGCGAACGAACGAACGCGGCTTCAACCAGAACGCAACGATCCGTATCAACCACTCATCCAACCGCATCTCGAGCACATGTCTCGTGCCGTGCCTCTGGCTCTTGGCTCATTCCCCCCATCCATCAGCCATCTCGGGTCTGCGCATCAGACCTAGGCCCCTCCCCAGCCCCAGCCCCGGACTCTCGCGACCAAGAAAAGTCCATACAACGAAGGCGTGGGCGTGGGATAATCAGGAAAAGGCCGGGGGGCTCTTTTGCGCCGCCCGAAGATCCATGTGGCCTTTGTGGCCATGTTGATTGACGTTTCTCTTTTACACACCAGGGAACAGAAGGGGGAAAAAAAACCCCAGGTTGCGGGCGCGCAGTTACCATTCACGAACCCCATGTGCTCGATTCCGAGCTTCTGATTGGTCCGTTCTCTCGAACCTTCAATGATGCCTCTCCTGCCCTTTTCTTCGCCCAGGAGTCTGCGTCCGCTGCTATGATTGGTCCTTTTTTTCTCGATTGCTCGTCATGTTTTGGCACGCCAGGCGCCAGGGTCCCTTTCACCCATGGTTGCAACACCATACTTCTGGCTTGGAGTCGCGTGCCATCTCTTCGTCTTCCCAGTTCGCTGTTTCCCATAGCTCACCAACCACTACCGTTCCCTCCCCCCTTCTGGACCTTTCATCAGGGTATGCATCTTCCACAGAACGTGCATCACGGCCCCTCTCTTCCTCTCCCACCCCGGTACCGCATGTCGGGGGGGGGGCGTGGGTTGCTAGACGCTTGCTAAGAGGTTGGCCGTTATCTGAGGCGAGTGCCTTAACAGATTTTGTGGCTACAGCCCGGGGTTGTAGATAGAGGGAAAGCGGAGGAAGAAGGAGAGAAATGACAAGCCAAGGATAGTCAGTGAGATTGAGAGTCAGTCAATTTACTTACAGCGTGTGTATGTGTGCGCGTGTGTGTGTGTGCGTGTGCCGCCTCAACTGGTTTGCTCGGTATCTTTAATCGATCCCCTTCCTTCCTCTAGCATTTCTTCGTCCTCTCTTTTAACAAAACCCCCCCCGTCCAAAACCGTCCCCCTAGCTATGCTCTCGACTCCTCATCACTCGCGTGCCCTTATTTTCTTTTACGAACACGGGCCTATCCTGTGACACAAGAAGACGATTCGGACAACCAAGTACTCTCTTGGCCGATGCTCAAAACGCCCGACGGGCGCTTCTAATTAAACGCCAAGCCGAAGCGGCACTCCTAACGACATCTCAACAACCATCCGGCTAACTGATCCCCTCAAAACCTCGCGGCCCGCTCGCGCGTCCCCTCAGATCAACTGTCCAACACATTCCCATACACATACACTTACAAAAATCCACTATGCCGCGTCCCACACTGCCGCCCACGCCGGCGTCGTCAACAGACATAAAGGGCCAAGACGGGTCCAAGAACCTCGCCTCGCTTCAACTCGCCTTCGAGCTGCCCCCGCCCGCGTTGACGCAAGACGCCTCGAGAATCTCGCCCACTGACACGAGGACGTCGTCGTCATCTTCCAAGAATAACAACAATGGCTTCCAGCCCATCTCCCCGGCGAAGGCCACGCCGTATCCCGTGCAGCCCAGCGAGACGGTGAAGTCCCGACGGAGGTCGTCGGCCGCGCAGAAGGCCGCCAACGAGAACTTTGCGCTGCCCCCGCCGCCCACCCGATCCCGTAAAATCATTCAGATGAAGCCCCGGCCGCAACAACAGGAGGTGCCGGCGGTGGCTGACGAGAAGAAGAAGAAGAAGGAGGAGGAGACCGCCGCCGACGCCGGTGCCGACTCCACAGCGGCGGCCAAGTCCGGCTCGGCAAAAGGGGCCACCACCGCCGCTGCTGCCGGGTCGTCCGCATCGGCGCAGGGAAAGAAGAAGCAGCCTTCCGCGACGAGCGCCGCCGGACGCAAGATTGCGAGGAAGACGGCGCATAGCTTGATTGAGCGTCGCCGTCGGTCCAAGATGAATGAGGAGTTTGCCGTGCTGAAGGGCATGATTCCGGCTTGTACCGGGGAGATGCACAAACTGGCCATTTTGCAAGTGAGTAAATACTGTCAATTCTTCTTTTCATGTCTTTTCACGCGCGATTATGGAAGAAAAAAAGGGAAATATCATCGAAGAAAATTGACTAACCAATTCACTTCCCAGGCATCCATCGAATACGTAAGGTACCTCGAAGACTGCGTGGCCAAGCTCAAAGCCCAGCGCGACGCATCCGAAGACATCTCCCCCACCGCCTCCGGCCTCCAGACTCCTTCGGGCCGAGGAGATCTGTGGGGCGCCGGCGTCCCCATCCCGCAGTTCGTCCCCAGGTACCAGGACGAGCCCGACGACGACGTGGAGATGACGGGCTCCGAGGCGCCGTCGCCCACCTTCCCCGCCCAGCAGCAGCAGCAACAACATGAGTACAGCCAACAGGAATATTCTTCCCGCTCACAACAGCCCTCTGTCTCGCCCTCTCCGGCACTACTGGCGCAAGACTCCTCCCGTCGCCGCCACGACTCGTACTCCTCCGTCTCGACGGACCACCCGCGGCACTACAGCTACTCGTCAGCCACGACGTCGCCCGCTTTCGGGCCGCAGCAGTACCCCTACGCGCCGGCCCACGGTGGATCGCTCTCGGCGCTGACGAGTCCCGCGCTGGCGCCGCAGAGGGATCTGGACCAGGAGGCCACGGCGGCGTTGTTGATGTTGAATAACGACAGGAGGGGAACGGTTGACGGCGGTGCAGCGGCGGCTCGCGGGAGGGGGATGTCGGTGAGGGATCTGTTGAGTACGTGAGTGGGAGTGTGAGATGACCAACCAAAAGTTCAGGGAGGGGACGTCTACCGCGGGTTTCGATGGACCTCGCAAGCCGGGGACAAAATCTAGAGCTCTTTCGCTTTCGGAAAGCGAGGTTCAGGTAATGGGTTAATGGCACACCTCCGCTTGAGGTAACCACGTGGGCTCTTTTTTTTTTCACACAGGAGAATTCTGGGCGGCAGGGGGAGGGACCATCGGAGGAATGGGATTGACATGGCATTTTGTTTCAACGGGATGGGATGGGATAAATGAATGGGTGGCGGCTGGGCTTGCGCGGCGCATATGAGTGGAGTTTTTTTTTACGTGCTTCGTATGTTCGCCTCATCATCATCCATCATCCTCATTGTTGTCCACGCGCCGAAAAGTACGGGCGGGATCGAAAAGACAAGGTTTTGGTAATACGAGTCATAGGTCAGAATCACCCCGCAAATCAAAAGTAACTATTCTCTTTCACCCGACGGCAGGGAAGGGTTTAGACACTGATAGACGTGCCGTACTGAACATAGTGTCTGATCTTCTTGTGCCCTCGACGATGCCAATCCGGTATCGAGGACCCTGATCATCATCCACACTTCGACCGGCCCTGTCTCTCTCTCTCTCTCTCAAGGAGCCATGGAGCCGCCGATTGTGTCCAGAACGCGCCCATGGATCGCCCTTTCGCCGGTGCGAGACGGGGCTCCCTTTCCCTTGGGAGGGATGTTGGATTGTCGAGGTTGCATCGCCGTTTCAGCATTGGACGGCATCGTACGAGGAGGTCTCGATCCGTTTGCGCCACCATCGACCCATCACGTGACCATCTTGGAAAGGGTCTGTGTAAGTTGACATGCAATTGTTGAAACATTATTGGGATGGGGTTTTCGCGGTTGGGGGGAAGGGAAGGCAAGGAGAGGGGAAGGGGAAGGCCATGCATTATCGGAAACGAATGTCAGAAGTTGCTGGGGTGGTGGCGGTTTGGGAGCGAGTCGGGTGGACGAGGGGGGCCCGGGGATGGGTATATAGGAAAGTTGGCACCCCGAAGTTCCTTGGACACGTATCTGCTATTTCTGTAGTTCTGAACAGCTTTTGTTTTCTTTGTGGGAGAGCTATCGACGGTTCTCATTCATTCCCATTGCTGTACATACTTGAACTCGACTTTTTGGACATACGACATACCGGCCGACGCCGAGTCCCTTACCGAAAGAACGATCGATGCTTCCCTCGGGCTTTTCCATCCCCTCCCGAACGCAAAAGAAAGATTCCAACAACAACGGCGACGTCGACAACAACAACAAGATGGCTCCCTGCAACATCACAATAGACACAAAGACCAAGACAACCACGAACGTGAGCACAAATCCCTCTCGCAAGAAACCTCTTTTTTTCTTTCCCCGGTCTAACAGCAACCCTCTCTCCATGACCAGACACAGAATGTAGTAGACGACTCCGCCTCCAGCATCGGCGGCGCCTCAGGCGTCTCCTCGGACGGCGGCAGCAGCACCCGCCGCCGACGCCGCCGCAACCGCCACAAGCAAGTCGCCGCGACGACGTCAAAATCAACCCTCCCGCCCCCGAACGTCATCCCGCGCCTCTCCGAGTCCAAGCCCGCAAGGCTGCAGATCGGACTCAACCTCGACGCCGAGCTGGAGCTCAAGGCCAGGTTACAGGGCGATATCTGCCTCACGTTGCTGTAAGTTTTGACTAAGAAACTTTCTTATAAATCCTTTTTTGAGTGGAGGGGAAGAGAGGGGGGGGGTGAGGAGGGAATGGGCACAATGGGCTGACCGGACTTCTTTCTCTCGGGTCTTGAAGCGAAGGGTAACACGGAATTTTTTTTCGCATGTTCTTAAAGGGTCCAACGAAAGCATTTCACGCCGCGCGAGTCGACCGAGCTGGTGCCGAATTATCGCGGGGTCGTCGACGTGGAGGAGATGTTCCACATGAGGGTCGGCAAGCTGCGGTTTCGCAAGACGTGGTTGGATCACGACGTCAGCCCGAGCCTGACGGCCGCCGTCATGTTTTCTATCGCCGTGGGCGGGTTCGTGGCGGGGTTCGCGGCGTCGAGGTGGCTTGATACGTGGGTGTGGGCGATGCCGCCGTGGCCGTCGTCGTTTTGGTGGGGGTGAGGTTTCGATTTTGTGTGTGTATATTGCGGGCTTGGGTTACATGCTATCGCGGGTAGCATTTGCATGAGGGAACCACCTTTCTCATCTGGCCTCCCAGAACAACCATCCCTGATGCCTTCTAGAACTATTTGAAATATAAGAAAGAGACAGCATCCACCCGGTTCGCCATCCTAGGGCCCTCCATGAAGCCAGGGTGTGGCAGCATTCTAAGGATGTCGTTGCCAAGCCGTTAAGCCGCATGAGCGCACATGGTAAACTTTTTGAGATATTTGCCACGATTGGCTTGATGTTTAGCTCTGATGGCTTTCAGACGGACCCTTCTTGTAAGGTCACGGACACTGATGTATGCTGTGCATATGGTTTCATCATGGTATTGTGATGCTGTCCGGTTCTGCAAAATCGCCCTTGATGATTGCAGAGTCCGATAGTTGAGACGATCATCAGCTGAAGCGGTTCGAGTTGGGGTACTGGGTGTATGGGTCTTGTAACGTGAAGCGGCGGCAGTCAATTGGGAAAGGTTCTCATTCAAACCCACCTCATGCATCTGTCCTCGGATGCAGTAGGGCTGTCCGGCAAGGAGGTGTCGCGTTCTGGACTTCTGGTCGCGCGACAGTCGCCAAGATGAGGGTTGGTGCTGAAGCAGACGGGAAGAGATATCGTGGGCTTAAGAGCTGCAGAGGTCCAGAGGTTGAAGCCGATGGTATGTTTTCAGTCTAAGCCGTGCCGGATGCAATACTCGAAGTAATCCAGAGTTGTTACAATAATGTCGTCTCGAAGAAGCTTTCTTCAGAAGCCCTACTAGTAATACTGGTTAACGACTATCTTGGCAATGCTCTCATTGGCAGTGCCCGTGTCTGCAACTTATCCCCAACTCGTCTTACAAAAAACCTCTGTGCGACCTTGCTGGGACTGGCCACAGCAGCCTTGAGCCTGCTTTCATTCTGCTTTCTAGGGAAACAGATGTGTCACGTGGTACCTGTGAGTGTCAGAAAGTTGAGCTGGGCTGGGTTCTCAATCCCTGAGAAGGTGGAGAGGCAAGTTGAGAAGTGAAGTGAAATGCCTAAGTTGAGGAAGGCACGAGGCGCAAATTTCGGAAAAATACCAAAGTCAGAAAAGTGAGAATAGCCAGGAGAGCTTCAAGGAAGACATATAATAGCAGCTCAAGCCTTGCTAGCACTTAAAAGTTAAGAGAGTTTTATACTCATCTATTGATGAAAATTATAACCTGGCTCAATACCTTTAGTTACAGATTGTTAATATATTTAATTAGTAGCTGAAAAAGAGGCCTTTGATGAGAACCTAATCTGTCTGAACATCTTGCTTAGATCCACCCTCCCGCGGGCTGTCTGCTGGCCTTTTAACTCAAAAGAATACCTTTCCTTTGCTGCCTCTTGCTGACCCGCTCTTCCCTATCTCAGATTTTGGTGTTCTGCACCCTCTGTGCTCCTTCCTCAAATTATTCCATACAGACCAGCCCCTCCACAGATATAAATTTTCTCTTCCACTGCTAGAGGTCTGTTACCTTTCTTCTTCACCAACAACCACCTGCAACCTGCTGCTCAACAAACACTTATCCAAGCCAGCAGACACATTGGTCGGGATTCAGCTATTACAACGCGTCATAATCAACATCAAGACTATTCTCAGCAAAGCTTTACCATTACTTTTTTTCAGCACTACCACACACCTGAAGAACAATGCATCCCATCAGACAGCCAGTGGCCCCTCGCCAGAAAAACAAAAGCCCGGGCAGCTTTGACACCATGACCGGCCACCCCGCTACAATGCCCAAGAATGCAAACAAGGGAGTCAAGCCCAGCCCCATGGCCACAGGTCAGGATGCAGCTCACGGCTTCTTCCGCGCAATGGCGGAGATTGGCAGACCATTCATTGTCAATGAGTAAGTCGAACATTCAAAATCAGATCAATCTTCACAGACCATCCAGCCTAACTAAAATTAACAGCATGAACCCTCAGCCCGGCCCAGGGCAAATTCTACTGAAGGCTCGAGACCAAAACTTCATCATCGATGAGGACGCACTGACATTCATGTCTGTGTATTTCGAAAAGATTCTCATGAGCCCCCGCTCTATTGAGTCATCAACAAAGACATTCACTTTTACTGATGTTGACCCCATCTTCCTCGGCATCTACTTGCATATGGCCGTTCGTCAGACTCAGGTAGGCAGGCCTGGGGAAGTTCATCTTCCCTATTGTGGAGTGCCGGAGACTACCTGGTGGTTGGCCGCCTATATCAAGGTCTACCAGCTCTGCGTCAAGTTCCGCAATTGCGAGCTTGCGTCAACCATTCAGGCAAACATCACTGCTTGGCTCACAAGTCATGATAAGTTCAAGTGGGAAGATGAGAACCTGGGCAACAGCGAGCTGATTGCTTTCTGGGCCAATACCTTAGCTCAGGGCTTTACCACTCTCAGCCCCAACACACAGGCGGAACTGGAGCTGCGGAAGAAACTTGCGAGAGCCTTTGTTCGATGGCTGCCCATGTCGAAATATGCTGACTACCAGCAGATCATCAACGACAAGCCTGGATTTATGCGGGAGGTCAACCTGAGCCTCGCGGAGATGGTTGAAGAATTCGAGCAAAGATTGATCTGATTGGAACGAGAGTGTGCAAGAACTTCTGGGAGGGCATGGGTTTTTTTTTTTTTTTTTTTTTTTTTGGCAATCGGCCAGAGCCTTGAGGACGGTTGACGAGTTTGAGGAGAGGATGAATCATTCGGACATAGGGACGGCATGGCGTAGGCTCCTAAGGGGTAGTTAATTGGGGAGGATTATAAGATTACAGAAGCTCGCAATTCCGTAGTAAGTATCAGTTCATCGCATCATCATTTCTTGTTGACTTGTTCAACATTAGACATCTGAACACTTTGTGACTAGCTACCACTGTGTTTTGCATGTTGCCGTTCTGCATTGGGAACTGGGGTTGATAATTGCTTAGAAAAATCCTGCCCCTAAAACCCAACGTATTGTTCGAAGGTAACAACCTACTTGGATGGTCCAACATCCCACCTCAATACCTGACTACCATTTCATTATTTCTTCGGCGTCAAATTTTGGCTTCCTCCTCGGGATCAAAGAAGTCCGTTGACTCGCCACCACAAAGTCTTCTACATGAATCCTCTTTTTGCCTGTGTTGCAGCAGGAACCCCGAAGATTCCGGCAGCGAGGTTTTTCATATGCTCTTTTTTTTCCTTCAGGCTCCAAGGTTGTCTTCCCAGACTATAAGTATAAACCCACTTTGCTAAGTCTAATTGTGATGCGGAGTCGATGCAGGGGAAAGCAACCTGGATCCCCTTTAGCCCCCGAGGAATTCTTTCGCTTTGGGGAATTTGAGACGCCTGATTTGGTCTGCTCGGATGTTCATATTGAGCTAGGCACAACCTCGCTCGCCTTCAGTCGCGAACATGGATCACAGCACACAGACTGTGGATCTAATGAGGCTTTAGTACTCTACGCTCAAGTCGACCTCGGCTGGCTCCGTTCGGTCTTTTTCATCCCACTCAAGAACGGGTCCTGTTCCCCGAGGTTAAATCACCTTGATCGAGGAGCAAGCTTTCGCCAAGCGGATGTCCCGATTGCCGGAGCTCTGTCGAATCTGTCCCTGACGTTTTTTTTGTATTTAGTTTTCTTACATGCCGAACTGCGGCGTATCAAAGCTTCACTTGAGGCGGCGTTTTCAAGATCATCTAGTCAATTTCCCTGCCCGTCTGACGATTGGCTTGAAGCAACAATAACGCCGACTACAGAGTCAACTCTGACCGGGAGAAACCCGAGACAAGTCATCGATGTCCACATCTCGGCTCTTCCCGGGACCCCTGGCGTAACGCGTTCACACACTGGCTGAAGCCCTGCGACACGAACCTCGTTCCTGAAGACTTCGAGAAGGTGTTTGACCAATTGAGCTCTATTGTTGATGATGTCAGTGGCTTCGTGAAGCCTACCTAGTTTGCTAGAGGCAGCGGAAAGATGGGTGATGCTGGGTACCCTAACTAAGAGGGATTTAAGTAAGAATGAGAGGCACTCGTTGTCTCAATGCGGGATGATAGTAATCTGACCAACTCTGGGATGTCGGGTTGACCGTTGAAGGTCAAAGTCACAAGGAAGTCTCAGCCTAGATAATTTCACATAACCTTTATATGTATAGTAACATTTGATTTCCATCTGGCACGAGGGCTTTGCCTTGAGTAATGCAATCTAGTAACTCGTTTCGACAGGACGTACTGGATCAAGACATAACACTGTAACCAGGGTCCATAGAAATTGGTGTCGATTTCAGAGTGGAATTTGACTTAACGCGATGATAAAATAACGTCAAAACACGTCGAATCGCGCGCTCCGCATGTGCAAGGTTCATGGTTAATGGACTTTGATTATTAAGGATTCTATAATTCCTTATCTAAGTCGCGATTTGTCTTTTCTAAACCAACTACGATAAATCCGTTTTCGAGGTATGATGGAGAGAGAGAGAGAGTACGTCCCGTGATAAAAGCCTTTAACCAGAGAGGCCACCTCGAATCCAAAGCCGATGCCGTCTTTCACAGAGCAGCGAGAGCACCAACAGCCAACACGGCCAGGAGACCGACGGGTCCCTGGACAGGGGCGCCGTTGACGCTGACGGGAGTGACGGTGGAGGTGGCGACGGCGGTACCGTTCCGGGTGGTGACGACGTTGGTGGTGACGGCAACGGTGCGGGAGCCGCCGGTGCCAACGGCAGAGGTGACTGCGGCGGAAATCTGGGAAGCCCTGCTGGAGACGGCAGCCGAGGCCGAAGCACGAGCGGAGGAAACGCGGCTGGAGACGGAAGCGACGACGGAGGAGGCGACCGAGTTCGCGGCGGACTGGACGGCCGAGGAGGCGGAGACTCTGGCGGAAGCGGCGGCGGTGGTGGAAGGACCACCGCCTCCGGCGACGGCAGCGCAGAGCCTGCCGGCGGCGGGAAGAACCTGGCCTGCAAAAAGAAAGGGGGGGTTGTCAACATCCATCTTGTTGGTATATGTCTACGAGTATGGGGGCTCAGAGGCGGTAGGGGGTTAACTCACTGGCAGCGACGTCAGCACCGCAGGCGGCGAGGACGCAGGGGGTAGCGGCGGTGACGATGGCCTGGTACTTGGAGGGACTGCAGAGGCAGGCAATGTCGCCGGATGTGCATTGGACGGAGGTGGCGGCTGTGTTGAGGCAGGCCAGGGCACACTGAGGGATGCCGTCGAGCTGGGCGGAGACGAGGCCGGCGGCGGCGACGGCGATGATGGGGGCGGCGGAGAACTTCATTTTGCACGTTTTGGAAGATTGTCTTGGGACTTGAGATGGATAGGAGTTGAGAGTTGTTCAAAGTGAGAGGAGATTGATCGACAACGATAGGAATTGGGGTTGAAGCGAAGGTCGAATTGGTTCGGATGAGTTGAATGCGCTGAAGAGCGAAGAAGAAGTGTTTGATGAGGGCGTGAGCAAAGCGTCCTTCATATACTTCAGGGGACGAACCGCATTTGCTATCGAGAAGCCAAGCTTACGAGTAGCTGCTCGCCTTGGTGTGCCGTGCCACCTAGCTTTCCGGGCGAGACTGAAGCCGTTCCCGTACTCGGGGTTCCACCTCCTGGAATGCATCGTCGTTGCTTGCAGCCACACACGCCTTGCCGTATCCGTTCGCGAGACACGGCGCCGTCCAATCGGGGGTTTTATCTGGTAATTATTCAGCTCCTCTGTTCCTGGGACGGGAGCGTTGGGGGGAATGTGAAAGCTCGTCGAGGGGGCACAGTTGCATGTGGCTGTTTTTAATACCGGATTCCGCAAACGACACGAGTGCCGAGTTCGTCCACCTGGTGATTTCTGCGTATTTTGCACTGATGCCATTTTTGGTGGTTTTTTTTGGGGAACCAAGACCGAAGCCAGCTTGAGAATATGTAATCATTGATTTGGTCATTTCACCGGTTGCCATGAATATGCGACGCCTCCGGATGTTCTCTCTGTGTCACGGCCTTGGGCTTGATTCCAAGAGGATGGTGTTCGTGTTGTCTAGGGCAGATTGTAAGCTGGGCGTTACTCGCAAGATGCCATCTCGTTGGGGATAGACTGGAAGAAGCGCAGCCCCTTCCAGGGGAAGTCGTTATTCAGAACGAAGGCTCTGGGAGATTAAGTTGAATCGTCAGGAGAACATTGGGGGGTGCAGACGGACTTCTCCATAGCAAGAAAGCCATGGTCAGCCACTCGTTATGAACTATCGAAGCTCAGCTTCCACTGGGCGGCCACGCGAACCAACTAGCTCCCGCGCAACACGCTTGATAGCCTTGATTGGCTCAAGAAGGCTGCAGACCGTCATTGAATACTGGCGGCGCGCAACATGGAAACCATCGGCCCAGATAGGAGGCAAGCCACCGAGTTGGCTTCGAACGCTTCCCATCGAGCCGTTCCTGGCGGACGGCTCCAGCCAAGCTCCAAGACGGACAGGGCGAGGTGCGACGGAGGAGATTGATGGATGGTAATAGCAATTAAAACGCATGAGCTGATGCTGCTATCTAAGACTATTTGCTACACGGCACAAGAAATCTACACGATGCATGTTTTATGCGCTCCCGAGGGCGACCCCCTGGTTTGACCCGAGTCCTTCCATGCAATCCGTTACATGTCTAGTATTCCGTTCCGGTACCAATTTCCGCCAAGACAAAGAAAATAAGTGAGTGAAAGACCTGGTGATGATTCCGATTTCCCCGCATGAATACATATTCCCCCAAGAAACAAATTGAAAGGAACAAAAGAAACGCTACCATGATCGTCATTCATTCGGGAACTGTGGTTTACAGCTCACAGTCGCCGTCCGTCCATTGCGAACAACAATATATCCCTGACTCGGTATCAGGCGATTTTTTAATCGCTCTTGTCACCCTCCGACTGAGAGGACGACCTCATGGCGCGTAGATCGCTTCGTCGAATGACTTGGCTGAAAGAGGAGAGACGGTTAGAAACGTGTCGGGGATGCAAGTTGGAATGGGAAAAGGAGTAGATTGACTTACATTCTGCCACGCTCGTTGGGGTCACGTACCACGACCAACTGCTCCTTCTTCTTGTCGTTGTCTTTGGTCTTGGTACGCGACGATGACTTCTTCGACTCTCCGGACGGTGACGACAGGCGCACGCGCAGGGACCCGATCTGCTGCTGCAGGCTGTGGACCTCGGCCACCGAAGCCTCGTACGATGCGCGGAGGCCGTCGAGCTGGGCGTTGACGGCTCCGAGTTGGGCCGTCAGCGACAGGTTGTCCCGGCGCAGCTGGGTTACTTGGCCAACTTCGGGCTCCATCGCCGCGACGCGGGCGGACAGCCCGTCTCTCTCCGGCTCCAGGGCCGCAATGCGAGCGGCCAGGTCGTTCTTCTCCGGCTCAAGAGTCGCTACGCGGGACGCCAGACCGTCTCTCTCCGGCTCCAGGGCCGCAATGCGAGCGGCCAGGTCGTTCTTCTCCGGCTCAAGAGTCGCCACGCGGGACGCCAGACCGTCTCTCTCTGTTGTGAGAGTGCTAATCTTGACGCTCTCCTCCTGGAGCTTGTCGTTTTGCTCCTGAAGCTCGGCGATACGCTGGCGGAGCTCCTCCATGACGGCAGGCTCCGAGGGAGTGGAGGTGATTGATTCAGCCTTCTCGGTCGCGGCGTCTTCTGCGACTGGAGCTGCTTCCGGAGCGGGAGCAGTCGGGGCCTCCGGCTCAACCTCCGGAGCCGCCTTGTCTGCCTGGGAGGGCGCGTCTGACTTGACGCTGGCCGCATCATCCTTGACCTCTCCAACGGGAGGCGCAGGTGGTGCTTCCGCGGGTGGCGGTGGGGGAGCATCTTCCGGGGCTGGCGGAGGAGCGGCGTCGTCATCATCAGCCTTGATAGTGCCGGCATCGCTGCCGGCATCGCTTTCGGCGATGACAGATGGTGCGGCTGATCCCATGAGGGACTCGGCACGTCGCAGCTCGCTCGTGACGGACTCGTTCTCGTCCCTGAGGGATGCGTTCTCCCCGGCCAAGGATTCGTTCTCCGACCTCAGCGACTCATTCTCCGACTTGAGGCTGATGCTCTCATCGGACAGACTGAGAATCTGAGAGGTGTGGTCATCCTGCTCGCTGAGAAGCGAGCCGACCTGCGACTTGAGGGTGCTGTTCTGTTCTTTGATGGTCTCGATGCGGGTCTTGAGCTTGTCGTACTTGGTCTGCACGCTCTCGAGGTCCTTGACCCGGGTGTCCGATTCCGCCTTGTTGATCTCGAGCTCGCCCTTGGCGATTTCAAGCGTCTCGAAGCGAGACTGGAGGTCTGTGTGTGCGGTCTCGAGCTCGGCGTGGCGGACCTGGATCTCCTGCTTCTCGACCTCAATGGCGTCGAAGCGCTCTTGGATGTCCTTCTTCTCGGTCTCGAGCTTCTCGACGTTGGCCTCGAGGCCCTTCTTCTGCTCGTCCAAGTCGTCGATGCGGGACTGCAGGTTCTTGTTGGCCTCGGCGAGGGCCCCGTTTTCCTTGTTGAGGGTGTCGACTTGGGGCTTGTATCTTTCGAGATCGAGGCGGAGAAGATCCCGTTCCGAGGTGAGGTCGCCAATCTCGGTGCCCTTGCGCACGAGATCGGTCTCGAGGGCGGAGGAACGAAGCTCCAGGCTGTCCTTGGTCAACTCGAGGGCGGCGACCCTCTCGATGAGGGACTGCTTGGTGGCGTTGGTGACGGCGTAGGTGTCGCCGAGATCCTTCTCCAAGCTGGAGCAGCGCGCTTCGAAGTGGTCTCTCGTCTTCTTCTCCTCGGCGAATTCTTTCTCGAGGGCGGCGTGCTTGGAAGAGATTTCGTTCTTGGCGTCCATCTCGGAGGCGATCTGCTTCTCGAGCTCGATCGACTTGGCCTCCAGCTCACTGGACCTGGCCTCAAGTTCATTGGCCCTGGCCTCGAGCTCGCTGGACTTAGCCTCAAACTCGCGAGACCTGGCTTCGAACTCGTGAGACCTGGCTTCGAACTCGTTGGACTTTGCTTCGAGTTGGTTGGACTTGGCTTCGAATTGGTTAGCCTTGGCCTCGAACTGGTTGGCCTTGGCCCCGAGCTCGATGGCTCTGGACTCCAGTCGGCGCTTAATGTCCTCGAGCTCGTCGCGTTCTCTCTCCACGTCCTCGAGCTTCCTCTCATTCTCGCTGAGGTTGCTCTGGATGTCGTCGAGGAGTCGGCTCTGTTCTTCAAAGTCGCGAGCAAGGGTGTCCCTGATCCTCCGCTCTTCCCGTCGCCGTTGCTCCGTCGCGTCCTTGTCCGCAGACAAGGCGGTTAACCTCTCAAGAGCGTCATCGAGCTTGTTCTCGGCTTCGGATCGCTTGCCGAGAAGAGCCTTTGCCTCCTCCCTCATGCGCGAGATCTCCTTGAGGAGACCGTCCTCCACCTTCTCACGCTCGCGGAGTTCATTGGAAGAGATGCGTTGGATCACGGGAGGTGCAGGGACTGCAGGGCCCACCTCGATACGAAGGGACCTTTGGACGGGGGCGACGATGTCAATGCGGGCTCCGCGAAGCTTGGCTGGCTTGGCCGGAGCGACGGGGGCAGTTTTGGTTTTCACGACCTGCTTCTCTGCGGCGAAGTGTTCGATGGTGCGAGTAGGGGCAAAGGAGACGGACTTGGTGGGGGGGTACGAGTCCTCGTCCGAGGCCACACTCGTTGCGTTGGTGATGGTGGAGCGGGAGTCGAAGCTGTACTTGGACTCGGTATCAGAGTCGGGGCTCTCATCGGCAGAAGGGTATGAGAGGTCCGTGTTGGAACGCCTCCACGGCCTGTCAATCTCGGGACGTGGCCTGAAGCGGAGAGACGGAGGCTTGAACAGCAGAGGCTTGCCGTTGACGGTGTTAGTCTTGCGTCTCCAGCTTCCGGACGAGCTGAGGCTCAGGTCGGAGCGGTTGTCTGAGGAGTGGTCCATGGTCACGAGCGAGATGTCGGACACGTTGGCGTTGGACATGTCGAGCCTCTCAAGAGGCATGCTGTCTGGGATGGAGACGGAGGGCCGCCTCTGTCTGCCGACGAAGCGGGCGACGCGGCCCTTGCTGGGCAGGGCGTCACGAGTGGGAGCCATGCGAGCTGCTGTGGTAAGATGGGAAGATGATGGGTGGAGATCCGGGGAAGAAAGGAAGAAAAAAAAAAAACTCTGGAAAGACAAGATGCGAATTTTTTGTGTTTTTTTTTCTCAAGTTATGTGCCAAGCTGGATGTCTGATCTGGGGCTGGTGAACTCTGCTGGTGACATTGAAAGTGTATTGGTGAGTTGATGAGGGGTAAAGTTGCATATCGGGTCTGCTCGGATCTACTACCAAAATAATGAAGAGATCGGGAGGAAGTCTGGATGGGCGGCAAGTTGGTTTTGTCGAAATATCCAGAGTATGGTTGTTGCTGGAGGGAAGGGAAAGGGAAAGGGAAAAAAAAAAAAAGGGAGAGGCAGGCAGGATGATCGACGTACAACACCAAACCCAACCGGCAGAAAACGATATTCGACACTGCCCGCCCTCACATCCGTGGCCCAGCACCAGCGCGCTTAACCCCGTCAAATAGGGCACATACGTCGAGAGACATCGAGTGGCTACTTGAGCTTCTTGGACACGGCATGAGTGAGCCCGTCGAGCCAACACCCAGGGGGGTGAGGCGTGGGCATCGAGGCGGGCCCAACTTGTGCCTCCACGGTTCTCACAAGGGCCCTTGGCCCGTTTGACGGGAAAGGCCAACCTGCGTCCGGGAACACTGAATAGCGTCGACAGTGTACACTGCAAACACAACGTCGTCACTTTTTCCCGAGTCCAGACAAGGAAAGCCTTGGGCTGATTGGGTCACCTGGCTGGCCAGGAGGAGCAAACCACGCCTTCCATGGTTCTAGGACCGCCCCCATGGAATTTTGGACCCCAGGACACAGGACAGGATCCATTCTTGCATCCCGGCTTTTCAAAGAAATGGGGGGGGTTCAGAATGCGGGAAGCCAGGGGGGTGGGGGTTTTTACCGAACCAGGGGTTTGGGCAAACGGTTTGGGCGAGGAAGACGGGCGAACATGTGTAAGTTTCCAGTTGCTGGACCGTCTCCCGTCTCTTGGGCGCGGTCGCGTAATTCTCAGCTATTCCCAACTGCGGCTTCTGGTGTCTGCGCTGCTAGCACAGTTGCGCTTTACACCCTAGAAGAAAGGAGTCCTCGCCCAATTGCTTGGTATGCTCCGTTGGTCTGCAGTTGCTTGTGTCTGTTTTTGGCTTCGGTTTTTCTTCGAGGGCCAAACAGACTCGAAGCCCTATTTCGCAAGGGGAGGGGGTCGAACGGGGCCACAAGGGAAAAGCAACGCGAATCAGACGGGTTGCGCCAGTGCTAAGATGAGTCAGGAATCTTGGGCAACATGGTTCATCAGCCAGTCAACTAAGCAGGGCAAACAGCGGAAAAGAATTTAGGCTGGTCACGTTCTATTTTCTCCCAGGCGATAGTGGTGGGTTGGGCATCGTTCACTTTGCTTTGCTCGGGCTGCGGCTGGGATGGGTTGGGACGAAATGGACATGGGTGAGACGGCATCGCATTGGCACATTTCACTACACCTCCTCCAGCATCTCATATGTTAGCGTGGCCGGGAGCCCACTGTTACTAGGGTAGGCTGGAATCGCATAGGGGAGTAACAGTGGGACCCTTGTCGCGCTAACATTTGAGATGCTGGAGGAGGTGTACAACCTGCAAGTTCCCGGAGACGGCCGGGGCCCGGGGTGGGCCTCGACCTGGACGTGGTGGCCGTTGATTCGTCCGCAGTTGCGGGCCGAGCCTTGTCGTTGAAGCCGGTCCCCGGCCGGTCCTTCTGAATCCGTTGCCCTTCGCCTTGGTTTGCCTTGGTTTGCCTCGACGAGATGAAGCAAGGTTTTGGTATTCCAGGCTTTTTGTTTGGTGATCTTTTCCAAATCTTCGAATAGGAAACTTTATTCGCCGTCCCTCTGCTTTTCTGAGTAATGGCCCTGGTGCGATGACGCTGCCGCCTTGCTGTCGTCTGACCGTGTGCTGATGGCTGGCTTATCAGATCAGAACTCGGAGCGGGAAGTGACACTCGCGTCGCGTTTCGTAAGCTCAAAGACCCAAACATAATTCACACAGGAGAGGCTCGATGCGCCGAGGTTCGTACCCAAAGGGCGGCCTGGGTCTGCCGTCCGACAAAAGCCGCCGTTGCGAAGGGTTCACTCGGAAAGACAGGAACCCTGGGGGAATACATGGTACCTCCAAGTTGAATGTGGAGAATTACTGTTCGCGCATACACTACTGCGTATGTATACTAAACAGATCCTGGACATTAACAGGGGTTCGCGCTTCCCATCCTCCCAGCTCCAACGACATTCGTACGGACGTACGCCCTCAACGACAACGCTCAAAGCTCATCTGGAACTCCGTCTTTGACTCCTTGCATGATACTTGATATTTGAAAACAGACCTAGAAGCTCTATCCGACCGTGAAGGGTGTGTGAGGGCCAGGACCTAGAACAGGGCTGATCAATCCGCACAAATGCGCGCTGTCCTGGATACCGAGCCTCAATTATCTCCTTTACTAAGCCGCTGCAAATGAAGTGCCTGCATTCGTATCCTCGCCTGAGACTTAGTAGGAAGGGTTTGCCGCGGCTGTCGTGGCAAGAACGGTCGGGCGGATAATGCAAACCTGCAGCGGCCCCCTGATCATGGTCCAGTCAGAAAATGAGGCTGTCCCCGCGGTTTTGCTGTGTGACCACCCGTACCTTAGGCTGCATGCATACATGTACGTAGATGGAGTATTTTCGGTGACGTACCAGAGGTCCTCTGTAGAACACCAAGGGATCCTCCTCTCATGGCATCTGCAAACAAAATGCAAATGAATCCTTCATGAGGGCCTTTCAATTTTGGTGAGGCTTCCTCCTTTGGATCATCACGCCGTGACATTTGATTACGAAAGCTAACCCTGGCGCAAAAGTGACAGATGAGTCTTGTCGCTCCGTCCAGTAACTTCAAGAATTCGGAGAAACGATGGCAGTACGGCCAGAAGGACAGTGAGCCAGCTCGATACTGGCGCTCACCCAGATATTGCAGAATTCAGGAGGTATTGTTTCTCAATCTTCAGTCGCCCAACAACGTGTCAGTCCCGTTGCCGCTTAAGATAACGTCGAGTGGCAACTTGATCAAGACAAGCGAAATGTGCCTTGACTGGCCATAAAGGACTGCAGTCAAGTCGGTTCAAGCTCGTTCACTATCGTATTGATCGCCACACTTCGAATGGCTGTTAAACTGCTGGCTCATCGCTACTTAATGGCGCGATTGTCCGACGGTCTAGACACTTGGATATATGCATTCGCCGCCATGCGTGGTCCCCTCCAAGGGACCGACAACGCAAGATAAATCGACTTATTTAAGCTTCACATTAATTGTTTGGATGGAAAGTGTCTGTCCCCTGAAAATCCCCGGATGACTCAAACAGCCCACCCACTGGGAACGTCGCTGCTGGCAACAACGCCCAAAATATACCCGCAGAATGAGGCCTCCCCATCATGTATTGCCTCCAATGGGTGAATAATCAACAAATCCATGCGACAATGGAATGCCGACCTAACAGAGTTTACACGCACGCCCAACATCGAGCCGCGTCACGGTTATCCCGGAATGGCAAGATGAATGAAAACAAAACGGTGGTATACGGCAAGACTATTCGACAGAATTCTTCGCAAGGGACGACATGAAGCACGTCTCGCGCGCTCTCTACGACTTCCAGTTTGCTCGCGTCTTTGGAATATCTCTGATTGGATTTCCCCGCCTCTCTATGCACGCACGTACACGTATGATTTGGTCTATTAGAATCGTCCGGTATGCCGCGACAAATTAGCAGCGAGTCCGCCATGTGAATGGGGTCTTTGTATGGATCTCGAGGGGGGGAAGTCGAACCCACCAGCCAATGGCAATGGTCAGGGTGTGAGCTTTAGCTCGGATTGGTGGACTCTTCGATGATGGCTTCACTTTCTGTTCATCCCCCGCACGATCTTCCCTCTTTTGTCTCGAGGAGTTGAATATTGTTGCCGATGGAGGCGATTGGTTGTTGGTTACCACAGAGTACCAATTGAATCTAATGAGCGGTAAGAACGCCATCTATCACGCGCATCTGCGGAGGTGATGTTCCCGAGTTAAGAAGGTTGAAGTACATACTCATAACATCATGTGGACTTGTACAAGTCCACTTGCACCCTCGTGTCCCACTGAGACCCCAGTCGTGGTGGCTCCGTTATCCTCTACTACGGTGACAAACTAGAAGCCTGGAAGGGTCCGCAACGCTCCTCACTAAGCAGTCCCTGGTGCTTTTGGAGCTAGGAGCTGAGTGCAGAATCACAAGGTTTTTGGCCAAAGTTCTTGCTTGTACAGTTCAGGAAGTCGTTTCAACTGCTTTGGCTTTGCTCTACTTGATGCTACTAGATGTAGGACTGGACAAATATTAAAGTCATAATGCCAGAATTACTCTGACTAAGTAAATTTCACGATGGTCTCTCAGGTACAGCACTCATTCATCAAAGTTGTCGACCTTGGGGCTGAAGACTCAACTCAGAGTCCTTTAGACCAGCCTCCATCAAACGTTTGCGGGCTTTCAGCACAAGGACCCGATTCTTCACTATATCACGCAACGTAGCCTGCGAACATGCAAAAGATGCTGTTGGTTGTTACCTAGAGACATTCTATGGGTATTTATCATAGTAAATCATGTTCAGAGCCATCAGTTAGTTACAAAGGAAAAATAACATGAAACATGAAACATCAAAAAAAAAAAAAAAAACAGATATCCGTAACGCTTGTAGAACCCGGAAAATCACCATGCCAAACATAATCGTTTACTCATCGTCGCTCTCGGAGCTGGAGTCATCCTCATCATCATCCTCGTCGTCATCTATGATTTCGTTTTTATTAGCATCATGCTCGACCCGATATCACGGGGGGATTATGAAAGAATCTTACCATCAGCAGGGACCTTGTTGTCGGCAGCGCCGTTGGTCCTGTCGCGGACCTGTTTGTAATGGACGGGGTCGGTCTTCAGGTCCTCGCCCTCCACGGCGGCGCCGTCGTCCTGGACGTACTCCTTGAGGTCGGAAAACAGCTCGTCGGCGTAGGCGCCGGACTTCTTGGCCCTCGTCATCAGCTGGCTGACGACGCCGGAGCCGACCTTTGCGGGGGTGTTGAGGATCTTCTCGAGGGCCTCGCGGTGGGCGAAACCGCACTTGGCGTGGGGGTCCTCGACCTGGGCGCCCTCGGGGCTGCCGTCCCTGAAGCGCAGGCCGGGGGTCTGGTACCGACGGATGCGGACGTCGCCGTAGGCCCTCGCGAGGTCGACGGCGCTGACCTTGATCTGGGCGGGCTCGGGAGGGGGCCAGAGCCTGGCCTTGGTCAGGCCCATGATGGCGGACCCGAGCAGGAGCTGCTCGCAGTCCTCGACGGTGCCGTCCTCGCTGCCGGCGTGGCAGTAGCGGATCTCCTCGCCGGGGTAGCAGGAGGGGTTGAGGAGGCGGTGGACGGGGTTGCTGACGGCCTTGATGATCTTGTCGACGGCCTCGGCGCGGGTGGCCGTGAGCATGCCGATGACCTCGTCGGACACGGGCTGGTCCTTCCAGGGGCGGCCCCTGGAGTCGAGGAGGGCGCCGTCGGCGCCGACGCGGGACTTGAAGGCGGCCTTGGAGAGGACGCGGCTGAACCAGCGGGCCTCGCCAAAGACCCAGCTGAGCACGAGCGTCTTGTCCTCGTCGTTGCGGGCGCCCGCCATGAGCACGTGCCGGTTCAGGCCGACGACCCACTCCTTCATGAAGGGGACGAGGAGGTGCGTGGCGGCGTACTTGTCCGAGGCGAGGGCGAGGTCGTAGAGGACGTCGACGTTGGGCCTGGTGGGGAGCTCGTGGAACTTGAAGTGGGCGATGGAGAAGAGGGTGTCGAGGCCGCTGGCGGTGTCGGCGGGGGACTTGAGCTCGATGACACTGGATGCGTCGTCATTGTTGTTGTTGTTGTTCGCGAGCAGCTCCCTGAAGGGGCGCGAGGCCGTGGCGAGAGCCGAAGCGCGGACCGAGTAGACGGCGAGGGTGCCGTTGTTCTCGCGGACCTTGACGTGGAGATCGGAATCCTCGTGGTACGAAATCTTCTTCTCGGCCTCGGGGGTGGGGACGCGAGCGGGAACGACGACGGCGCGGGTGGCGAGCTGAGCGCCCGCGGGCTGCCGAGTCTCCGCGTCGTCCTTCTCGTCCTCGTCCTCGTCCGAGGAAGAGTGGCCCTCGTCTTCGGTGGGGTGAGCCTCGACAGCGCTGTCGTCCTTTTGCGCGGACTCGGGTGCTGAAGCAGACTCGGCTCCGTTGGTCACGGGAGCGTTGGTCACGGCAGTGTTGGTCACGGGAGAACCGTTGGTGCCATTCACACCATTGACGGGCTTGGCCTCGGCCTTCTCCTCGGCCGTAGGGGCGGGAGCGGGGACGGGAGCGGGGACGGGAACGCGAGCAGGAACTGGAGCCGTCTCTTTCTCGCCGTTGACGGGCGCTTTGGGGTTGATAAAGGGCTTTTCACGACCGGGCATGGCGGTCATGGGTCTCCGGGCGTCGACATCGGCGTCGGCGGTCTGGGCCAGGGAAGGGATACTCCGGGAAGAGTCAGAGCGCTTGAAGCCGGCATTGTTGCCGTCTTTGACCGGGCCAAAGGTAGGCGTCGGGGGCGTCGAGGTGGCGTTCTCGTTGGTGGTCTTGGTGGTGGCGGCTCTGTATGATCCATGTTAGAACTCGTAAACTTATTTTTTTTTCTTCTTTCCACACGCTGACAAAATGATTGGGGGGGACAACTGTAACAACTTTCGCCGGCTCAAGTGTCTTTTCGAGATGTTGAAAGACGGGAGACAGAACATCGGAATGGGGGGCATAGCAAAAAAAAAAGGAAGAGCGCGCTACCGAAGGGAAGACACTCTGGGAGGAACGGACGGCGACCACGGCAGCGGCGTCAGTCTTGTAGTAGGGTGTCTCAGGATGGGCGAGATGGATCTCCCTCCTTGAGGGTGTTCCGCGGAGTCATCATGTTGTCCGGACCCGGCACGATACTGGCCGAAGGAGTCGGGCGCGTCACCCTCGGGCGGTGTTGGCGGACTACGTACCACCGTGTAAGAGAGGGAATGCTGATTGGAGGTGGCGACATTGGGTGTCGACAACGACGACGACAATCCCAACACACACAGAGAGAGAGAGAGAGACACGTCAAAGATTTGACACATGCAGGAACCCCCCCCCCCCCTCCCCGACAACTCGACTAGATGCCCCGAAACACAAGCGTTGGCCGTTGGCAACAACCTAAGGCGAAGTGCAAGCATCGCAGTGGGGATCTTCAATGATGCGGCCGCCCGCCATTGCAGCCCGCCCTGACGAAGCGGGGCCGAAGGGTCCAACATAAAATGCCAGGGCCAGGGGTAGAGCGCGTGTTGGCAACTTGCAAGGGGGGGTAGAAGAAGGGAAGGGTGAAGAGCGGTGAAGAGAGAGAGAGAGACTGAGAGAGAGAGAGAGAGAGACATCCCCCCTCCGTGTCCGGGACAACTCCAACGTCGGCCAAATGGAGCAAGGAAAACAAAAAACAAAGTGAGTCAAGAAGAAGCTTAAACGTACCTCTTGAACCTGTTGTTCAAGAACAGAAAGCCGCTCCCGGACTTGCGACGCTCGTTGTTGTTGCCGCCGCTTTGAAAGGAGTTACTCCTCCTGGAGTCGAACATGGCGGGAGACATTGTGGGGAAGGGTATCGAAGGCCGAAATCTGAACAACAAGAAACGCAAAACAAAAGTGAATATCGACGACGGCCGGATGGGGAAAAGGAACTGCCAAGCCAACCAGAGATGCCGCAGCAATGGCCTCGAGGTGTCGGAACTCAGGGCGGATAGATGTGAGGCGGACGGAGAGGAACAAAAAGCAAACAAAAGCCTGAGGACCGGACAGTCATCTATTATATGTAGTCTCGTAAAAGTAGTAGGTCGTCGGTTCAGCCCAAACATTCAGGATCCACTGGTTGCCAATCAATCAATCAATATTGCCCGTTCCCCAGTGTGTGTGTGTCGTCTTGGAGCCCGTTCAAACGAACGAGGAGCGAGGTTCATGGAGTGGCCCGAAAGATATCATTCATGGCCCACCAGATGGCTGGTCAACTACCTGAACCACCATGGGCATGATTGTTAAAAACAGGGTCTAAACGAGATGGGAGGTCCGGACATTGGGCAGCAAATGGCGAAGACAACCGTAACCAGCACGACGAGTCCGACGAACCGGCCCTCACCGCTCGACGACAACCCGTTTCGCCGCCAGACGCGTTTAAGGGAAGGGCTTGAAGATGGATTTTTTTTTTCTCTCTCCCTTCTTCTCTGGCTCGAGGATCCATCCCTGTTGACGAAGGTCCCCCGGGAGCTCGGAACTCATGCAGATTTCTTCCTAGAGCTCCACCGGGTGACATGTTAGCGCGGTTCGCGTTGGGATGTTGTCGCCAGGGGGGAAGGCCGTTTGGTTTGGTTTGCTCTTACAGATTCGGCCGATCAATCGCATCCACCGCCCTTTGGTCTCCTTAGAGAGGGGGGGGGGGGGGGGGGGTTTCTTGGCCGCATGAAAACATCGACGACGAGTTTCGTTCGCCTTGAGCCTCTCTCTCGTGATATTCTAAACCTGCTGCAAGCATCGAAAGTCATCGATGATCGGTGTTATCTCTCTCTCTCTCTCTCTCTTGGTTACCCCTCTTCTGGTGCGAGGTCCGAAAAGGAACAGGCGGGGATTTCTGCACACCGCATGCTCGCCACATGAGGCCATGTCGTTGACCGGCGTCCCTTTTCATGGTTGGTTGAAAAATCTTTTGCTCACCAGCCTCGTCTGCGACCTGCTGGGTCTTTGTCGTGGGTGGCAGGCCGTGATGCGATTTGATGCAAGGCGCGTAGCAAGCGGTACGGCATCGCACGTGTCCCCAGTTGTTGCGTCTCGCACGGAAAAGCTGAGGTTGAGAATTTGAGCCGGTGTGCTGCGGTGCTGCTGGGCTGGTCGGCGCGTGGAGAACTGAGTCCATATTTTCTCCCACTCCCTTGTCTGCATATTTCACCATGTCGGTCATAAGTGCTTCATAAGCACGGTCCAGCTGTACAAAGGTTCTGAAACTGTGTAGGTAATAGGTATTGTTGTGCCGTAATCCACACACATGTCGTGACTCGATCCTAGCTGTTGGAAAAACCCTATCCAGAATTCCAGATGAACCGCTGGTATCGCACAATCGCCAACCCCGCAACGCCAGAAAGTAAGCGCATTGGAAAAAGAAAAAAAAAACGTCCAAGAGGCCTATCCCGCTCGCCCTGTCACTGTCCAATGACGACCCCGTTCGGCAGCTTCATGCCGACGGGGAGACCCTTGGTAAACTTCTGAGCAAAGGGAACTCCGGCGCGCTTGGCAATCATTTCTTCAATGTCTTTGTACATGTCGTAACTGCCGTTTCATGTTAGTTGATTGGCTCTCGAGAGACATTCCATCAACTTCGGGGAGGAGGAGCACTTACGCATTCATTTCCTCAATCGTAAGCTTGGCCTTTTCGTCTTCGACTTTGTAAGTGCTGCAAGTGCCCGCATTACTTGAAAACCCTGCCCCAAAAATAAAAGGTCAGTCGGCCATAACCTTGGTTCGGTTGCCTAGTGGACAGAGAAGAAAAAAAAGAAAAAAAAAAGGCTTTACCGATGCGCTCGTTGATGTTGTAGGCAGCCTTGGCTGCGGCCGACTGGACCCGGGTGACACGAGGCAGGCGCACAGCGTTGTAGATGGAGAGCGTGTCGGCGACATCTCCGTTGAAGTACTTGGGGTGGAAGAGGATACCGAGAGCGGCGGCGTCTTCGATGGCCATGCAAGCTCCCTGACTTTGGTGAGGCATCATCTGTTTTGCTGTTAGTGAATGAAAAGCGATGAAACTCAAAGTCAAGGCAAGGCAAGCAGGGGCGACTCCAAACTTACGGGGTGTCCCGCATCTCCGAGAAGGCAGACCATGTTCTTGTTGAGATAAGGGTAAGGATCGCTACGTAGGTAGAAACGGGTTCAGCGACACTCGATTGCGAAGAGAATAATGTATCATGTGCCCGGTTCGACGAGAGAGAACTCACTGCATCCACAGACGCCAGGGCTGGATGTCCATGCCGATGGCGAGATGCGCCTTGACCCGGGCGTCCAATTCGGGGTAAGGCGCCAGCAACTCCTCGACGGGACGGTCCTCGACACCCCACGCCTGGTTCGTGTAGTCGCCCTTGTCTCTCGGGAAGAAGCAGTAGTACGACAGCAGCTTTCCGCCGTTGCACGGCGAGAGGACGATCTTGTCCCACTTGCCCTCTTGACCGCCCCAGTATTCGAGCGCGGCGTCTTGCGAGTAGTCGACCAGCCCGGCCTTGACCGCGACCTCGGTGAGCACGTTGGCGTGCAGGCAGCTGGAGTCGGCGGGGCGCTTCTCCGGCTTCACCCCGATGAGGCCCCGCACCGCGCTGCCGATCCCGTCGGCGCCGATGATGAGGTCGTGGGTGGCCGAGGAGCCGTTTTCGAACCCCACCCTCCCGGAGCCGAGATGGATGCTTTTGCACTAAATAAACAATAACGCCAATATGTGTTAACGACTGTCACACGTTCATGTTCCTCCGCACCCCCGTCCCCCCCCCCCCCCCCCCCC